>JADBJO010003662.1:215000-230000 GCA_016801955.1 Conus betulinus | reverse complement strand
AGTTTCTTGGTGATGAGGTCCTGCACTAATCTTCACACTCCTGCCTGTGGTGAGATCCTGCACTAACTCTCACACTCCTGCCAGTGGTGAGATCCTGCACTTACTCCTCACACTCCTGCCTGTGGTGAGATCCTGCACTCACTCCTCACACTCCTGCCTGTGGTGAGATCCTGCACTTACTCCTCACACTCCTGCCTGTGGTGAGATCCTGCACTTACTCCTCACACTCCTGCCTGTGGTGAGATCCTGCACTCACTCCTCACTCTCCTGCCTGGTTTCACTTCGCCTTCCGAGGATGTCATGGATTATATCACGTTGTTCCTTTTTGACAGACCTTCTAAGTCATGGACCTCACACTCTGGTTGCAAACTTTCTCAGCCAACCAGTGATTGCGTTCTTTCAACTTCTCATTCATTTCATTTCGTGTCTTAAAGACGGCAGATCCTCTCGAAGCCCTACACACGTTCCTTTTCAACTCTTTCATGTCCTCTTTCATGCCTTCGAAATCACTTTTCAGTCCATCAAACTTCATATTCAGATGGCACAGCCACTGTGCAGTAGGTAATAATGGGTCTGACAGGCGCCCGTTGGCTAAGGCGTAGGTCAGACATCTGCAAAAGCCGTAGCCACGAGACCCTCGTCTTAGCTTACTTATTAATTCACTCATCCATCAGCTTTAAGTTATGCACACAGTAGTGTCAAAACTTAGCGGATGTGGTGTAGCGTATATGGATTAGACCGCACGCAGTGACACCTCCTTAATGAAACAGAAACTGAAACTTATCGTCAGGTTCTGCAGGCATAACATGACCCCCTTCAGGGTAGGCTCAGGACAAACGCGACCAGCGGAGAGGCTGGGTGTGGCCGTGGTATCGCTAGCACTCTTCAGTTTCGATTGCTGTGGACTGTCAGTCTTGTTCGCCTTGACGTTGGAAGTAGGCCCGGAGGTCAGTCTACGTCACCGCATCTCTGTAGTAAAAGTCCGTAGGAGAAAAGAAGAGAGAGGAGCAAATCTACTGTTGCACCGTCCTGTCACTTCCAAACCTTCAATGTCGGACAGAGCAGTGCAGCAGCCTTTTTTCACCACACGAAAATACATAAATGAGCGAAAAACGGAATGAAAGCACCCACGAACTGTCCGGAAACTCAATAGTATTGCTGGCATATTGCTGCAAACACAAGCCAAACCTCCACAGAATGAATGGAGATCATACAATAATTATTATACTTAAATACCGGAGCACCTGTCGCCAGCTGTTTACTTCCTGTAAGCCGGAAATGACTCCCCTTTCCCCCGTCACACACACACACACACACACACACACACACACACACACACACACACGCACGCACAGAGAGAGAGAGAGAGAGAGAGAGAGAGAGAGAGAGAGAGAGAGAGAGAGAGAGTCAGTCAGACAGACAGACAGACAGACAGAGACAGACAGACAGACAGAGATGCACATTCCGACGGCAGCTAGAAACATGTTTGATGACGTCACATGTAAGTTATGATGCCACCTCCGTATTTCGGTGACGTTGACCGGCGCCAAGCATCAGGGTGCCAGCTTCATAAGGTAACCCATGGAGAACCACGGACTGGCAGGGTAGGTAGTAGTAGGCCTGGATCTGAACTCGGGGTGTGAAATCGAAACCGGGTTGAAACATGCTGTAAATAACCTGTGAACCCCCCCCCCCCCCCCCCCCCCCACAAATCTGTACAGTTTTTAACGTAATGAAAATCATTCAAGTACATTATTTTTCCGCACTTGGAGACATTTGTTGTTATTATGGACGTGTGACATTTTATGCGTCTCTCTCTCTCTCTCTCTCTCTCTCTCTCTCTATATATATATATATACTGGATGTATAGATAGATACATAGATAGACAGACAGAGAGATACATATTTGCTCTGTGTGTGTGTGTGTGTGTGTGTGTGGTGTGTGCGCGCGTTACTACTTAGCTAGCTCTAAGGTTATTAGGAATATGTTTTTGTTTAAGGCATCGAAGATCAGAGAAATAGTGACGTGTTAGTTGTTTTTTTTTTTTTCTTTACTTATAAATCATATTTTTTTTCTAACATTTAACCTAATGTGAATGATTGTCCTCATTCCCCTTGACACAGGCCTTACTGAATAAGAATCTGAAGTCTGAAGTTTCTTTTCTTTCCCTACCATCTTTCTCTGTTTTTTTGTTCTGTTTTGTTTTTAACTTCCTTTTGCTGCCCCTCTGTCTTTTTATTTTTCTTCGACCTCGTTCTCATTCTCCCTACTTTTTTTCCTTCTTCTAATTTCGTTCCTGTTCTGTACTTCCTTTCCCACCTTCCATGTTCCCCTCCACTCTCATGTCAGCGCCATCGTTTTTCCCAACTGTGCCCCTGTTTTCTTACGGATGGGATAACTGTATGCACACAACCTTTATAAATGCGAAAGCTTGTTTGTTACACATGATGAAGTTGGGCAGGTTTTGATTTGTGTGGCAACTGTCGTATCGTTTATTCGTCTGTTTTAAGATCAATGTCGCGCCCTCTATCCGTTTGTCTGCCTGTCCATCTACATGTCTGCTTAACTTTCTGTCTGTACGTCTGTCTATTATCTAGGTATATGTCTGTATTTTATATTTTGTTTTTCTATCTACCTTCCTCTTTTTCTCTCTGTTTGCAGCTCTCTCTTTTCGCTTAATTACTTTTCTTTTATTGCATGTAGAAGACGGACTAGAGTTTGCGCGCTGTGGACCGACCTTATTATTTTGAATTAGTATGCATGTAAGCTTGCTGTGCTGCGAGCACATTTTAGTTTTATGGAGTATTGCGAATTAAAAAAATGATCATCATCATCATCATCACCACTAGTATTATTAGCAGTGCTAGTGTTGTTTTCATGATTATGTTTTATACATATCTCTATCTGTCTGGGTGTCTATCTACTTACCGACTGGCTTGTTTATCTAGCTAGCTAGCTAGCTACCTACCTACGTACGTACATACATACATACATACGCATAAGTAGCAAAGGAAAAAAAAAAAATTGGTTAACAATTTTTCCGTCATTATAGTAATGATTTGGGAAAGATATGAAATTAAAAAAAAAAAAAAAACCAGGGTGGCGTGTATATTATTAAAAAAAAAAAAAAAAAATCGTTCGCTAGCTGTATGTAGAAACCATCGCAATATCTCTGTAAAGCAGATCTATATGTATCGCAATATCTCTGTAAAGCAGATCTATATATATCGCTTGTTTCTAGGCTTTTTGTTTGTTGGATCGGATCTCATCATTGCGTCTGAGTTCTTGGCGTCAAATAGAGAGACACCACAGTCCGTAATTCTGTGGTGTACTCACCACCAAGGGTTCAAAGAAGAATCCAACAGCACCCCCAAAGCAGCCAGCCAAAGATAGTAGAATAAAATAAAACGAAAGTGTGGAGCGGTAAAAAGTTGCTGAAAAATGAAAAACATTATGCAAACAGTATAAAATGTAGGGGATAATTTTGAGCTTATTCTTGAGGATCCATTTAAGGATGCAAGGGAGATAAAAAAAAAAAAAAAAAAAGGAACAGTCTGAGTGGTCAGCTCTGCTTTTCAATAATATATATAGTTTTTTCTCTCTGTCTCTGTTTGTCTGTCTGTCTTTCTATTTACTTTCTATTTATCTACATATCTGTCTGTCTGTCTATCTTTCTGTATCTGTCTGTCTGTCTGTCTATCCATCAATCTATCTACCTGTCTATCTGCCTATCGGACTGTCCGCCTGTCAATCTATTTATCTGTCTGTCTGTCTGTCTGTGTTTGTCTGTCCATTTATCTCTCTAAGTTCTGTCATGAAACGAGTGGCCAGTTTCAGACATTCCATCAGTCCAACCAGTCATCTCCCGCTCTGGTTTCAGACATTCCATCAGTCCCACCAGTCATCTTCCGCACTGTGTTTCAGACATTCCATCAGTCAACCAGTCATCTTCCGCTCTGGTTTCAGACATTCCATCAGTCCCACCAGTCATCTTCCGCTCTGGTTTCAAACATTCCATCAGTCCCACCAGTCATCTTCCGCTCTGGTTTCAAACATTCCATCAGTCCCACCAGTCATCTTCCGCTCTGGTTTCAAACATTCCATCAGTCCCACCAGTCATCTTCCGCTCTGGTTTCAAACATTCCATCAGTCCCACCAGTCATCTTCCGCTCTGGTTTCAAACATTCCATCAGTCCAACCAGTCATCTTCCCGCTCTGGTTTCAAACATTCCATCAGTCCAACCAGTCATCTTCCGCTCTGGTTTCAGACATTCCATCAGTCCAACCAGTCATCTTCCGCTCTGGTTTCAGACATTCCATCAGTCCCACCAGTCATCTTCCGCTCTGGTTTTCAAACATTCCATCAGTCCCACCAGTCATCTTCCGCTCTGGTTTCAAACATTCCATCAGTCCCACCAGTCATCTTCCGCTCTGGTTTCAAACATTCCATCAGTCCCACCAGTCATCTTCCACTCTGGTTTCAAACATTCCATCAGTCCCACCAGTCATCTTCCGCTCTGGTTTCAGACATTCCATCAGTCCCACCAGTCATCTTCCGCACTGTGTTTCAGACATTCCATCAGTCCAACCAGTCATCTTCCGCTCTGTTTTCAGACATTCCATCAGTCCCACCAGTCATCTTCCGCTCTGGTTTCAAACTGTCCATCAGTCCCCACCAGTCATCTTTCCGCTCTGGTTTCAAACATTCCATCAGTCCCACCAGTATCTTCCGCTCTGGTTTCAAACATTCCATCAGTCCCACCAGTCATCTTCCGCTCTGGTTTCAAACATTCCATCAGTCCAACCAGTCATCTTCCGCTCTGGTTTCAAACATTCCATCAGTCAACCAGTCATCTTCCGCTCTGGTTTCAGACATTCCATCAGTCCCACCAGTCATCTTCCGCTCTGGTTTCAAACATTCCATCAGTCCCACCAGTCATCTTCCGCTCTGGTTTCAAACATTCCATCAGTCCCACCAGTCATCTTCCGCTCTGGTTTCAGACATTCCATCAGTCCCCCCACCAGTCATCTTCCGCACTGGTGGGGGCTGCGGATCCTGATCCTAAGAAAAGGGGAGGGGAGGTCGAGGGGGGGGGGGGGGGGGGGGGGGGGGGCGATTGGAGAAGAGATGGGGGATCCAAATTCCTGGGCTTCGACCATGGCACCTCTCCCCGGTAGTACCTCTCCAGTCAAGTTGGTCAGCTGTTAGTACCTCTCCAGTCAAAGTTGGTCAGCTGTTGGTACCTCTCCAGTCAAGTTGGTCAGCTGTTGGTACCTCTCCAGTCAAGTTGGTCAGCTGTGGGTACCTCTCCAGTCAAGTTGGTCAGCTGTGGGTACCTCTCCAGTCAAGTTGTTTAGCTGTTGGTACCTCTCCAGTCAAGTTGTTTGTTTCTCCAGCTGTTGCTACCTCTCCAGTCAAGTTGTTTAGCTGTTGGTACCTCTCCAGTCAAGTTGTTTAGCCGTTGGTACCTCTCCAGTCAAGTTGTTTAGCTGTTGGTACCTCTCCAGTCAAGTTGTTTAGCTGTTGGTACCTCTCCAGTCAAGTTGGTCAGCTGTGGGTACCTCTCCAGTCAAGTTGTTTAGCTGTTGGTACCTCTCCAGTCAAGTTGTTTAGCTGTGGGTACCTCTCCAGTCAAGTTGGTCAGCTGTTGGTACCTCTCCAGTCAAGTTGTTTAGCTGTTGGTACCTCTCCAGTCAAGTTGTTTAGCTGTTGGTACCTCTCCAGTGAAGTTGTTTAGCTGTTGCTACCTCTCCAGTCAAGTTGTTTAGCCGTTGGTACCTCTCTCCAGTCAAGTTGTTTTAGTTGTTGGTACCTCTCCAGTCAAGTTGTTTAGTTGTTGGTACCTCTCCAGTCAAGTTGTTTAGCTGTTGCTACCTCTCCAGTCAAGTTGGTCAGCTGTTGGTACCTCTCCAGTCAAGTTGGTCAGCTGTTGGTACCTCTCCAGTCAAGTTGTTTAGCTGTTGGTACCTCTCCAGTCAAGTTGTTTAGCTGTTGCTACCTCTCCAGTCAAGTTGGTCAGCTGTTGGTACCTCTCCAGTCAAGTTGTTTAGCTGTTGCTACCTCTCCAGTCAAGTTGTTTAGCTGTTGCTACCTCTCCAGTCAAGTTGGTCAGCTGTTGGTACCCCTCCAGTCAAGTTGTTTAGCTGCTGGTACCTCTCCAATCAAGTTGTTTAGTTGTTGGCGGCAACGACTACCGTCATTTTAGGTTTGCTTGACAGTGTGTCCAGCTGTTGTGTTGACATTTACTGGGTCCACAGCAGTGACAATTTCGTTTTAAACTTGCGGTGATACGAACCACAAAGTCATGCTACTCTGCGGCCGATTTCCTGGACAAGATGTGTGTGCTTGTTACTATAGATGTTACAGTTGCAGGCAGAGCTCTCTCTCTCTCTCTCTCTCTCTCTCTCTCTCTCTCTCTCACACACACACACACACACACACACACTCACACATACACGCGCGTGCGCGTGCGCGCACACACACACACACACACACACACACACACACACACACGCATACGCATACATGCGCGCACACACACACACACACACACACACACACACACACACACACACACACACACATACACACACGCGCGCGCGCGCGCGCGCGCGCGCGCACGGGCGCGCGCGCACGTATGCGCTCTCACGCACACACTCGGGACCGTGCCCAGACACCCATACACAGACATGTGTGCGCTCATTGCACGCACATACAATGATAAAAATGGGACAACCAGTGTTAGGTAGGCCCATAAGGTCTGACCAGCGCGTCAGGCTAAATCGTAGGTCAGACATCTGCTAAGTCGTAGCCACGAGACCCTCCTCTAAAAGTCTCTCATCTCTGTCATCAATTGATTTGGATTCTCTCTTGAGTGCACATAAGACCGTATGGCGAAAGCTTGACTGTGTCTGGAGTGGCACGTCTTCGTCTGTCCGTGGGCAGGGGTGTTTGGGTCTGTGGGGTGTGCTCGACAGCTGGAGGGTGGTGTTTTTCGCCGGTGGGCTCTGCAGTTATGAAATTCGGGATGGTACACCCATGGGGATGCTACTTTAAGGCTGTTATGAGTTGGATCCTGTAGTCTGATTTACCTCTGTTTAGGAGCAGTTATGTCCCTTGATATCTTAATGGAGTGTCCTGCGCGTGCCCTGTACCCATCGTCAACACAGCGCAGGGCCTCCAAGGGTGGTATAGGACTGCTCTAAAGGCAGGTGAAGACAGTGCTTCTCTGGGTCCTCCCCAGCACCTTCGGGTGTTTCTTTTTCTTTTTAATCAGCTTTAAATCATACACAGTGTGGGTCTCAAAACTTTAGCGGAGGTGGTGTAGCCTGTGTGAACTAGTCCGCACGCAGTGACGCCTCCTTAATGAAACTGAGACTGAAACTGCAGGCAGATGCCTTTGCTCTACAAGATGTGGTGCCGATTTCTGCTGCTGGCCCTCTTGAAGAAAATGAGCATAGATTCCGGGCCTCTCGCGGTTGTGTAGAGAGCAGAACCGCTTTCATTCAGTGACTAAGATACCAAGGTAATGCTAGGCATCCCGGTCCGCCCCATGATCAGTCGTGTAAAATCGCTATGGCAGCAAGACTGTCTGGCATCATCTCAGTGCGCTTGCCTTTGAGTGAGATCAGTGCTCTTCCTGTGCTCCTGTCTGAAAATGATAATAATGATGCAACCAACTCAAGGTCTGACCAGCACCTTGGGCTAATGCATAGGTCAGGCAACTACTAAGTCGTAGCTACGGCATCTCCTTCTTACATTCTCTCATCTTAGTCATAAATTGATTTCTCCATCAGCTTTAGTTCATCCGCAGCGATATTTCTGAAGTTAGGGATGTGTGTTGTAGCGTATATGGACTAGTCCGCACGCAGTGACACCTCGTTAGTGAAACAGAAACTCAAAATGAATCTGTCTGTGCAGTCAATGCTCGTCTGTAGTGCCCAAAGGTTGTAGTGCACCTTGTTGCCTAAGTAAAAGGGGGGGGGGGGGGGGGATATGGAATTTTCTTGAAGAACCCATTCCAGTTTGGTCTGGATCCGGTTTCTGAACCTTTAGCAACATAGTTGCAAATATTGTTATGTAAAAACTGCCATCAACTGAACTAACCTTGGGGACACACATGAGGAACCCATTCCATTTTTGTCTGGACCCGGTTTCTGAACCTTTAGCAACATAGTTACAAATACTGTTAAGCAAAAACTGCCGTCAGCTGAACTAATCTTGGGACGCACATGGAAATATAGTCCAAGGACAAATTTATCAAATCCCGGGGTCAAGGGCCGGGTCAAGATTGTTCAGCAAGGCGATTACAATTCTGTTATTATTCCAAAATTGCTGTGCTGAATCCCCCCCCCACCCCCCACCCCCCACCCCCCACCCCGAAATTCGGCTGAATGATACTGAAATTTGGCCCAAGCACGAGCCCGTCAATGTTCGTGCAAATCTGTTGTGCGGATCTGTGGGTTCGATCGACAGATCCCTGGACAGATCCCTCTATTCACTTACTGAAATCGTTACTGCTGAAAAGCTGTTATTACGAGCTGGTGACTGCCTACGAAGTGATCTATACATTCTTATATCATTAAGAATGTTTATATAGCGGTTACCATTGGTTACAGACTAAACTCTCAGCACTTTACAATCCACGTACTCGCTGACACAATGGGCTGCCTACCCGGGTAGAGCCGACTGGAGATCTGCCTGCTGGTGCGACATTCAGTCTTTTCCCATGTCACTTCAGTCAGTATCAGTCATCCCCCCCCCCAACCCCCCTCTTCATGTGTCTAGTATGCATATACTTGTCATTCATACTAGAAAAAAAAACATTGGCCTTCTCTTCCGAAAGTTGGTGATGGGAATTAACGTGTGTGCAAGATGTAATACATGCATTCACAGACGGAACCTCGGTTTATAGTCTCATTCGAAGGACTTTTCAGGAAAATGGAGATAGAAATCAGACTCTGAAGGCAAGAGCCTTCGGCACTGACACAGCCGGGCGAAGATTTAAACCTGCAAACCCCAGAATCACCAGGATCACTCGTCCAGCGCTCTGTCAACGGAGCTACTCCGCAGTGAAAAAAAAACTTTCTATTGACTTAAACGTCACCATTTCGCAACACTAACTGAGCAAATGGACATGGGAAGTAATTCTTGTATCAGTCCGTCCCAACTATTACTATTATTTGTTCTTTTCCTGTGAGAGTGTGCTCTTCAATACTTACTTGCGGCATTTACTCTTTCATGTTTACCTGTTCGTATGGAGTCATCCATGTTTAGCTGTTTGTATGTGCTCATCTATACTTACCAGTTGGCTTGTGCTTATCTACATTTGCATGTTAGCATGTGCTCATCCGTATTTACGTGTTGGCATGTTCTCATCCATATTCACCTGTTGGTATGTGCTCATATATATTTACCTGTTGGTATGTGCTCATCCATATTTACCTATTGGCATGTGCTCATGTACATATACCTGTTGGTATGTGCTCATCTACATTTACCTGTTGATATGCGCTCATCCATATTTACGTGTTGGTATATGATCATGTATATTTTACCTGTTGGTATGTGCTCATCCATATTTACCTGTTGGTATGTGCTCATCCATATTTACCTGTTGGTATGTGCTCTTCCATATTTACCTGTTAGTATGTGCTCATCCATATATTACCTGTTGGTATGTGCTCTTCCATATTTACCTGTTAGTATGTGCTCATCCATATTTACCTGTTGGTCTGTGCTCATCTGAACTCACCTGTTGGTCTGTGCTCATCCATTTCATATCCAGCAACTTCCGAACAGCTCTTCGATATTCCCTGCAGTAGACATACGCCACTTCCGGCGTGGCCAGAAACGAGGCTCCCCCAACCCACACTTTGTTTTTGCTGATGATGTCCTTCACCGTCGTGGTCTGGAAGGGGAAGACCTGGCTGTAGGCCACGCGGGTCCTGAGGAAATCGGTCGGCACCGTTAGATGGATGGAAACATTGCGGTTCACCTGCATTCTGAACAGACCAATGTCCAGCCACGCTACGAATCGGGTCTGATACAAGTGCTCGCGAACTACTTTCTCCATCAGTTCGAACTTGGCGTGCATGGCGCAGGAATACAGAGGGTCGATAGTGTTGGGCGTATGGCGGGGGTACCCTGGTTGATTAAATATTGTCTGGATTTCATCCGCCAGCTGAAACGACCATAATGTTTCTCTTTGCAGGAGGTGGATGCTGGTGCGGGAGGGTGGGTAGTGGGCCCGGAGATGCCGGAAGTGGCTAACGGTTTCTTCCGTGTCAGCGAAGACGACCAGGGGGTTGTCCAGCCATCTGAAGATGGTCATCCACTTCATGTAGAGTTCAGGGGTGCGGGCTGGTGGATACAGAATGCACAATGCCAGGTTATCCGTTGACATTGGGGCTGCCTTCAGGAACCTTTACAACCCGTACGCTGTCAAATCCATTGATCACAGATCATTATTCTAGGCCTATAAGGCCTACTACAAAGACACTGCGTTATCTGTTTTTTATGATAGGCTCATCTTTAATAACGTTACAACACATAAGTTTAGTATTGGATTATTAGTTTGTCATAGGCAGTCTTTAATGACCATGACCATACACACACTGGATTACTAATTTGTCATAAGTCATATTGAACACACGGTAATTTGCACAATACATTATCCATTAGGAATTAATCATCAGCCATATTTCTGAAACTGTTGTACAACACGTACAAAGTTATCCTTTGATGATGATCACGATGTAATCATTAGTTTACCCTTTTGTTTGGAAAGGGCTATCATAATAACTATGTCTGCGCATACACTGGTTATCCTTTGAAAATGAAAGATTGTTTACAAAAAAGACATCAGTTACTAGGTCATCCATTCGTTATGGATCTGATTTAATGACTATTGTATCACATATTCTGGGTTTTGTCCTGGTCATAGAACATCTGTGATGACTCTAGTAACACATACGCAAGGTTGTCCACTTGTTGCAGACAATCGGTACTGACTGGTCTCTTTCGATGTGTATTACAACACAAGTAATGAGTTTTCTGTTCGTAATAAGCCACTTTTGCTGACTGTTACAGCACATGAAGTGGGTTGTCCATTTATCATCAGCCACTTTCAACTACTATAGCATGTGAAAATAATCTGGAATGCTTCTACCGCAGCTTCGATTATCAGTGTCTACTAATACCTTCCAATACCTTTCCATTTTTCTACTGTTTCTATCAGCTGTTACTGCTCCATCACCATCTTCAAAATTAAGTATACCTACCACCTCACACGGAAGTTAGTAATTTCAATTAATATAACAGTGCCTCTAAACAGGCGCACTAAGTTATCAATTTGCCATTTTTATTCAGCCAGGAGCTGTTTATAGCATGTGGACGGATGTTTTTTTATTTTTGTGTGTGTGTCTGTGTATAAGAAAGATTTGGCAAGTAAATCGGCAAACGTAATCGATTTTCAAATAAATCTAACATTTACAGAGAATTAAGTCTTTTTGTGTTTTCAACTTATTTTCGTATTGCCCTCACAGATCTTTTCAGAACTGTTGAACATCATTGCATTTTACTAAATAAACAACAACACCTTCATAACAAACTCGTGATTTTTCTTAGCTATTGTATGCATTGTTATAGTTCTTTACAAATTTGGAATCATTTTATTTTCACTTCAAATTTGCTGTGTTATCGCAAACTAGCTTCTAGTTCTGATTTCTGACTATTTGTTGCATTGTACATTGTATAGAAATATAAAAAAAGGTTCATCGCATAGTTTCTTAAACAGAAGAAAGGATATAACGTGAAAAGAAACATTGAAAAAATAGGAGGGAAAGTCAAAGGAAGGAAGCAACATGCAGATACATAATGTGTCAAAAACACAACTCAGACCTTTGTATAGGGCAACGTACACCTTTGATCAACCCAGACCTTTGTGTAAGGCAACGTATACCTTTGATCAACTCAGACTTTTGTATAAGGCAACGCACACCTTTGATCAACTCAGACCTTTGTATGAAGCAACGCATACCTTTGATCAACTCAGACCCTTTGTATAACGCAACGCATACCTTTGATCAACTCAGACCTTTGTATAACGCAACGTATACCTTTGATCAACTCAGACCTTTGTATAAGGCAACGTACACCTTTGATCAACTCAGACCTTTGTATAAGGCAACGTATACCTTTGATCAACTCAGACCTTTGTATGAGGCAACGTATACCTTTGATCAACTCAGACCTTTGTATGAGGCAACGTATACCTTTGATCAACTCAGACCTTTGTATAAGGCAACGTATACCTTTGATCAACTCAGACCTTTGTATAAGGCAACGTACACCTTTGATCAACTCAGACCTTTGTATAAGGCAACGTATACCTTTGATCAACTCAGACCTTTGTATGAGGCAACGCATACCTTTGATCCACTCAGACCTTTGTATGAAGCAACGCACACCTTTGATCCACTCAGACCTTTGTATGAAGCAACGCACACCTTTGATCAGCCCCAGATTGAAGTACGCTGTCACCACACTGACTTCTGTGGAGTTGGGAAGCTGCTGATTGTACTTCCGGATCTGCCGTAAAACCTCCTGCTCCGTGGCCTGCTACAACAACAACAACCAATTGTGATTAAGTCTTCAGAACTAGCAAATCATGGTGGCAGTAGTAGTAGTAGTAGTAGTAGTAGTAGTAGTAGCAGTAGCAGCAGCAGCAGCAGCAGCAGCAGCAGTAGTAGTAGTAGTAGTAGTGGTAGTAGTGACGGTGGTGGTGGTGGTGGTGGTGGTGGTGGTGGTGGTAATAGTAGTAGTAGTAGTGGTGGTGGTGGTGGTGGGTAGTAGTATTTTGTAGTAGTACAGTAGTAGTAGCAGTAGTAGTAGTAGTAGTAATTGTAGTAGATGGTGGTGGTGATGGTGTGTAGTAGTAGTAGTAGTAGTAGTAGTAGTGGTAGTAGTAGTTGTGATGATGGTGGTGGTGATAGTAGTAGTAGTAGTAGTAGTAGTAGTAGTAGTAGTAGTAGCGATAGTAGTAGTAGCGATAGTAGTAGTAACAGTTGTGATGATGGTGGTGGTAATGGTGATGATAGTAGTAGTAGTAGTAGTAGTAGTAGCAGCAGCAGCAGCAGCAGCAGTAGCAGTAACAGTAACAGTAACAGTAGCAGTAAAGAGGAGGAGGAAGAAGAGGAGTAGCAGTAACAGGAGCAGCAGCTGCAACAGCAGCAGTGGTATTAGCAGTAGCAGTGATAGCAGTTGTAATAGTAATATTCTTCGTAGTAGTCATCGTCGTCGTCGTAGTCGTCATAGCAGAAGCAGCTGCAGCAGGTAATGGTAATGATGATGCTCATAATAATGACAAATGGACAAGAAAAGACTAGCAAATAATTGAAATCGTTTCTTCAGAGCTTTCAAATTAACAGAACACATGCCTCGAAATTTTCAAATCCATGCCGGTCTCTCTCTCTCTCTCTCTCTCTCTCTCTCTCTCTCTCTCTCCTCTCTCTCTCTCTCGACTTACACAGATACAAACACTTGTGATTGAGAGTTTTGTTCATGGCGAAAATGCTTTTTAAATTGGTTTTAACAATTCTGCTCAATATTAACAACAACAACAAAACAACACCAATCACAAGAATAATGATAATAATGACAATGACAGTGACAATTATCATTATTATTATCATTTGTATTATTATCATTATTATTATCATCATTATCATTATCATCATCATTACTATTGTTATTATTGTTATTGTTATTGATGATGATGGTGATGACGATGATGATGGTGATAAAGGTTTTTAGAGTAGTCTAACTAGAACGAGCTCAAAATTTTTCATATAAATTGTAAGGGGGAAAAATGACAGTGGTACATAATTAGTACATATGCCAATGAAAACCTTGTGCTTTCACAAGTGCGCACGCGCTTTTATTGGCGCATTGGTAAGATTTCACAATCACTATCCCACTCTTACCAATGCGCAGATAAAAGCGCGTGCCAAAACACTTTCAGTGGCGAAAAGCCAATCCATGTCAAGACAAATGCAACAAAATGTGATCATTTCAGGTATTGTACACCACTGTAATTGGTTAGCTTCCTAACAAACAATACAGATGTGGAAGTTGGTCCCGTGTTGTCATATTTTAATACTGATCTTGTTCATCGCAAAATTCTGTTTCTTTTGTGTAAAACTGTTCCTCAACTTTGAACCAAAGGCACATCATGTTCGTATTTGGAAAACATACGCGCGGAGATGATGTAGAAGTAATCAATATTGTTACATTTTAAGACTTCTTTGATAAGGAAGGACACATTTTTGCTGTGGAAATTGGTATGTAAAGTTATGATCTAACGTTTCTTTGATTCTACATCGCCTAGATGTTCAAGTAATGATTTTTCTTTTCACAAACACTATCCCATAGGGACATATCAACATATCAATAATTTACTCGTGACTTTATTTTGAACTTTTTTTTCTTTCATCATACGCGTCACATGACAAATCGGCAAAACGGTGTGATACGTTTGTAAAGCAGATGAAAACCAAACTTTCTCTCCTATGAAAAAAAAAATTGTTCCCGCCAATTGCAGGAATATGCCTACGAGCAAATTATGAATGATCCAATCATAATCTTTAGAATAAGATCTTGAGGGTTTCTGAACAGTTTTGATCTTCCAGTTCTTCTGCGGTCGATTTATTGGTTTGAGTTAGATCTTCAATCCTGTCGCCATGATGAATCCCACAGTCTTCTCGAGGTCTTGACGGCGGCCCCAAAGCTGCATCTGCAGTTCCGCACCCTCTGGCCAGATCTGACTCCGTAGAACATCATGGGCTGGACAGTGTTGGAGGATGTGTTCTGGGATCTGAGATCCAGCGCCACAAGAACACTCGTCTGAACTGGCGATCTTAATTTGGCTGAGTGACTCAGCAGTCTGCAGTAGCCAATAGTCAGTCTGAAGAGGATTGTTTGTTGGTATCTCTGGAGC
>JADBJO010003662.1:200000-205000 GCA_016801955.1 Conus betulinus | reverse complement strand
TTCCGGCCAGAGAAGTTTGAAGGAGGCAGTAAATGTTACACAACCGAGATGTTAACAACAATGGCAAAACAAAAGAAACAAACAAAGAAAACCTTCTTAGGTTCAGTGCTTTTAAACACTTTCACTGATGAGGTAAACGAAATTTTTGCCGTCGCAAACAACATACAGCAAGCACAATCACCATTAGTCTTCGATGTGACAAACTTAACTGGTGACATTTTCTACTCCACCTCACTGCAGGCAAAATGCTTTTTGTACATGTGAAAGTTGGAAAGAAGTACACTACAACTAAGGCTTAAAGATGTACTTCATATACGAAACACAAAAGAGAAATACATCTTGCACATTCATGTTTCAAATTGATCCACACAAATTTCTTTGCAAAACGCCAGGTACGAAGAGGACTTTAATTTCCTTGCTGATTGTTTTATGATTGCTTTTGTGGTGTTTCTTATGACACATATGGCACCACATTTTGTTTATTTTTTTCGCATGATACCGAATGGAAAACCTGCTACAGTATGACCAGGAGTTAATGGTGTCCAAACCATGTTCGTTGTATTCTTGTCGTTGCCTTTATTTCATTTTTGAAAAACTCGACTGCCAATCTGCCTGTGTCACACTGTACCCGTGCACTATTTCGGTCCATTCGCTGGCATGCTTGATATTTCGATAGTGGCCTATGACCGTATTTAGTTTAGTCTGTATGCACATTACGTATATATGAATTCATACATGTGTTTTTGATTGGATGTGCACGTACGCAGTAAGTTTGTAATGAATGTGTAGGATGTTCGTGCATACATATTTAGGTATGCAAGAAGTTATGATTCTACATTTGGCTTTTGTTTTGAAAAAACAAGAAGAAAATCAAGACAGACAAAAGAGAAACGATCCTATTTGGACATTTAGTATGGAGAATTACAAATGGAGACCACAAAGCCATGACTTCAGTGATAATTGAGTTGTATAAGGATGACAGCTTCCTCGCCCTGGCTCTCATTGAGGACAGGTCATTCTGCTAAGTCTTCTCTAGCTCTCACTGAGGACAGGTCATTCTGCTAAGTCTTCTTTAGCTCTCACTGAGGACAGGTCCATTCTGCTAAGGCTTCCCTAGTTCTCATTGAGGACAGGTCATTCTGCTAAGTCTTCTCTAGCTCTCACTGAGGACAGGTCATTCTGCTAAGTCTTCTCTAGCTCTCACTGAGGACAGGTCATTCTGCTAAGTCTTCTTTAGCTCTCACTGAGGACAGGTCCATTCTGCTAAGGCTTCCCTAGTTCTCATTGAGGACAGGTCATTCTGCTAAGGCTTCTCTAGCTCTCATTGAGGACAGGTAATTCTGGTGAGTCTTCACAGGGCCTGCAAGACTGAATGACTGGGGGTGCTCAAACCACGGACAGGCAGAGAATGACATCGCTTGGCTGACACTGGAACGCAATTTAAACACATTTCCTTGGTGTGACCGAGAAGAGTCAGGTCAACAAGAAACGTTGGCAGTGTTCTCACCTCCGGGAAAAAAACAACAAAACAACAAATCCACCTATCCCCATGGCAGCTGGTAGAAGACGAGAATTGGGATATGGAAAGAAAGTACTATAATTAAAAAAGTCAGTGAATGAATGAATGGATAAACAAAGAAATAAATGAATAAGAACTGATAAATAGATAGATAAATTGGATAAACAGATAGCTAAATGAATAAAGAAAGAAAGAAAGAAGTAAAATAGATACATACACGAGTAAGAGATTTTGGAGCCTATGCTCGAGGATTTTCAAAACATGCATGAGAGGTCTATATGTATTTATAAGGAAAACAATGAGAGAAAAGAAGAGTTGGTAACAATTTAGACGAACACGAACACACAGTACAAGGGGAACAATATATTAAAATGCATCACACACAAAAGGCATCAGTCTGTGAGAGCTACAAAAAACATTCATTAATAGTCCTGATTCACAACAACAATAGAAACCATTAGTACAACGACAATCTATTTTGCTTTTCAAAATTGACATCTATTTAAAAACAAATTACTGCCATTTTTGGGAACAACAAAAACAACAACACGTGTTTATTAATTGGGTATCGTTTAAAAACAACAACAACAACAACAACAACAACACACACACATATGTTTACTTGTTGATTTTTTTTTTTCACACTTACCCTTTCTTTTCTTCCAGAGACGACTATTTGATATCACTCGAACATCTGTCCCTTGGAATCAAATCAGAAAACTTTTCCTTCTCGTTGGCAACAAGCAGCAGACTGGCTTTTTTTATCAGTCCGCTTTTCCACTTTATCTTTTGCGCGGTCTAGAAAGTTAATTGGCTCAGAAAACCAAACCCAAACAAAAGCAAAAAAAAAAAAAAAAAAAAACAAAAAAAACTTAGTTGACTCTAGAAAAATTCATCGGTTCTGAAATGAAAAACGTTAACACAGACTCCGTGTTTTGGATGGTAATGCATTTGCTAACTTCTAAGATGCACGTATGTTTCAAGAACAAAAAAAGATTTCCTGTGTTCGCAGACATCCAACGAGAGAGACCCCATACATTCGCCGACGCGTATCAATCAAAGCTGCCGAGTGTGTGAGTTTGGAGACAGGTATGGCCCGGATGGTGCAAAATCAGCCGTCTCTCCCCCCCCCCCCCCCCCCCCCCCGCCGTTCCCTCCCCTTTGTGTCCCCATCTCCTCCTCTCCGTCACTAAAACCCTACACGCTCAACATACACGCATATGTCGCCTACACGTGAAGTGAGAGGCTGGGGTAAAGGTGTATTTACATGTAGACCAGGCGAAGGCTTTGCGGCAAACGATGCGATTGGCGACGTCGTACTTTCCATAAAGAGGCGCGAATTCGCTGCCGTGCGAGAGGTTTTTCTTCTTGTGTGGTGTAATTGTGTTCGTTATTACGATAGATGGTTTTATCTTGTCTTCTGTCTTGACTTGTATTTTTTGTCCTTGATGTCAATGATAATGAAAATGATGACAGAAATAATTATAACAACAACAAAAACAAGAACAATAACAACAAAAACGATGATGACGATAATGATAATAATAATGACGACGACACAATGACACAATGTACAACAACAACAACAACAATGATCATCATCATCATCATCATCATCATAACAATAATAGTAATGATAATAGTAATGATAATAATAACAATCATAATGAGAAAATATAAATATCAACAACAACAACAACAACAACAACAATAATAATAATTTATAATAATCATAATGATAACAACAACAACAACAACAACATTATCAACAACAACAATAACAACAAAAAAAATAATAATAATAATGGCGACGGCGACGACGACGACGACGACGACGACGATGATGATGATGATATCACAAAATAAACGTTTTCCTTCTTTCGACATCTTGTCGTCAATACATTGTCATACATTCTCTTCAAATTGAGCATCTTTCAAACTTAAATTGTATATGTTCTTTTTGTGTGTGTTTGTTTTTGAAACTAGATTTCGCAGCCTCAAATCCTCAATACATTTACACTTTATGTTTAAAAAGAAAATCGACAAATGACAGGCATTGACGGCCTTGGTCCGACATCCTTACCCTATTTTTCAATCACGAAAGGGCGACATCACAGGGACATCGTAGAAGGAGACAGTACCTCAGCACAGCTATTGCTGTAAGCACCAGTATTGCTGCCCTTGTGGCTTCCACCCTGTCTCTATTATATAGATACCCTCTTGATCAATCTACTTTGCGGCCGCCGTTGCGCCTTCGCTTCACGGAAACCCCGAAACCTCTCCCTTCAACGGTGGAGGCGGAGAAACGGCGCTTGACTTGCGGAAACGTTGGGCGGCAAAATGGCGAAGTCTCGCAGTGCAGTGTGTCCGTTCTAAGTGGTGATAAACGAAAAGACTCGTGCAGCTGAGTTCAGTCTTTCCTTTTCTCACCCCGTCATTCCCCATCCTGTCATTTTTCATGCTGAGGTTGTAGAGGAAAAATAACTTCGGGAAGAAAAGATGACTTTGACCTAGTTTCCACTCCCCTTTTCTGTCATGAAAAGTTGGCTCTTCAAGTTATCCTAGTTGCAGAGGACGTATTCTTACCGTGCCGCCTTCGCCTTCGCCTCCACCACCGCTTTCGCTAAGTGTGCAAACACCTTTAACTCCATTCTTCTGATATTTTGTGTCCACCGCCTCCGCCACCAAGCACCTCCGCTCCATGCATACGGCGCTTCATAATTAAATAACAACAACAACAACAACAACAACAACAAAGCTCACCAGTCAATCATTTAGGCCAGTAAAAAAAAAAAATTAATGTTTTGCTTTCAAAAGATTAATCACTTTACATTTTTAAGCTGCGTATTGTATTGACGGAACACTACCGTTTCTGTTCTTTGTTTTTATTGTCAGAGAGTCGTTTCGATCCTTCTCACACCTCAATGCATTGCTACTCTGATCTCGACAATTTTCAAGTCAGATGCATCTGACTAAATGCGCACATCCGCGCGTTCATGGCTACAAACTCAAAATCAGTGTTCAAATGCATCTTTTTTTTTCGCATCTGTTCGTGCGATTGTTTGACTCTCAGTAGTATTATTACACAAACCCGAGCAGACTGTAACCGAACAGAATAGACAGATGCAGTAGGTGTAGAGGACCCGGATTATAAAGCAGATCCATAAACGTTTTAGCAAAAGAAACAATGTATTTAAAAATGTATTTATTAAAGATATTGAAACTTCCCAGTGGGGGGACAGAATAAGTCAGTGGTAGAGCGCCAGACTCGTGATCTTGGGGTCGCGGGTTCGAATCTCCATCGGGCCGTTTCAGTACAGGGGAATTTTTCCCTCGGAGTTAACATTGGTTCTGACTCCCATTTCCCATACAGTCCTTCGAATGAGACTATAAACCGAGGTTCCGTGTGTGAACGCACTCATAACATCTTGCACACACGTAAAATCCCATCACCAACTTTCGGAAGAAAAGGCCAGTCTGG
>JADBJO010003662.1:175000-182500 GCA_016801955.1 Conus betulinus | reverse complement strand
CTCAACAACTCCCCACCCCCACCCCTTTCCCCCGCCCCCCACCCCCCCCCCAACACCACACACACACACACACACACACACACACACTGGATGTTAACATATCCTGACACACAGTTACATCCTTATCGGGTCTGCCCAACACAGACATTTCTTTTGATGTGGACTGACAAGCCTCTTTTAAGTAACTGATAGAGCCATTCATGCGTGCTTTGCGCGCTTATCCGTAACTTCAACAGCTACATGATACAGCATCATCTTTACCCTTAGCGATCCTCTCCCTTGAGTTATCACAATACATACATGCCTCAGTTCTGTAGCTGCTGAGTTCTAGCTCTTATGGCGAACATCTCTCACACACACACACACACACACACACACACACACACAACACATCAAAATATCTATGATGAGTTTGTGTGACAATTGTTGGTGTTTCGTGTTTTAATTCCACCTCTGAATTTTTTTTTCTCATTTTAATTTTTCTTTTCCTTCTTCATTTTCACTCTTTATTTTTTTTTTCTTTTTCAGTTTAATCTTTTCTTGAATACGAATTTTCTCCACCTGCCAAATGCTCCCATCCCCTTTCCACTTTTTTTAAATGTTGTTTTATCAGTGGTGATTTCTGTTTTACGTCAGAAACGAATACCCCAAGCTGAGGTTTTTTTTTTTTTCTCCGCAAACGTCTTCTAGGAACAGCCTGACCTTGAGCATCAAAGTCTGGTGCAGGAAGTCAGTGCCAGGGTAATTCGCAGACTGTGATTAATTGCCTGACTCATGCCATGGCTTCCATTGGAATGGCCACAACGACACTGTGGGCCTTACGCATCTGCAAGATTCTCCAGGAGGGGGTGGGACTGCAAGTGTGGGGGGTAGGGGGTGGGAGAGGCATTGTGGTGAATTGTGTTGTAGGAGTTGTGACGAATGCATATCTGAACGGCTGATAGTCATGCTCTCTCTCTCTCTCTCTCTCTCTCTCTCTCTCTCTCTCTCTCTCTCTCTCTCTCTCTCTCTCTCTCTCTCTCTCATGCAATCATCTCTCTCTCTCTCTCTCTCTCTCCATGTCTCCCCTTCTCTATTCTCTTTCTGGATTCCCCCCCCTCTGTTCTTCTCTTCACTCTATCTCTCTCTCTCTCTCTCTCTCTCTCTCTCTCTCTCTCTCTCTGTTCTTTTCTTTTTCTCTTTCAACTACCCACCTCTGTCTCCCCTTCTCTATTCTCTTTATTTATCTCCCCTCTCTCTCTGTGAGTGAGAGAGAGAGAGAGGAGAGAGAGAGAGAGAGAGAGAGAGAGAGAGAGAGAGAGAGAGAGAGAGAGAGATTATCGAACGTGAGAGGGGTTTGAGAGAGAGTTTATACAGCTTCATTTATCGATTGTCGAAACGTGAAGGGGGTTTGATATACTGCCATGGATGTTTATACAACTTCATTCTACCTGATATCGTCGAAACGTGAAGGGTGTGTGTGAGCTTAGGGTTGTTCTACTGCCATGGATGTGTTATAAAGCTTCATTCTACCTGATATTGTCGAAACGTGAAGGGGTGTTGTGATATACTGCCATGGATGTTTATACTACTTCATTCTACCTGATATTGTCAAAACGTGAAAGGGGTGTTGTGGGAGTAAAGATAAACGAGATGTAACGTGGTTATGCAAAACGAATAATGCATAGAACATCATTAGGTGAAACTTGGTACAGCAGTAGGAGTTATGTGCGCGTGCGTGCG
Source organism: Conus betulinus (assembly GCA_016801955.1). NCBI lineage: Eukaryota > Metazoa > Mollusca > Gastropoda > Neogastropoda > Conidae > Conus > Conus betulinus. The sequence continues at coordinate 180,778 of JADBJO010003662.1, read as the reverse complement.
TGCGTGCGTGCATGTGTGTGTGCGCGCGCGCGCGCGTGTGTGTGTGTGTGTGTGTGTGTGTGCGTGTGTGCGTGTGCGCGCGCGCGCGCGCGCGTGTGTGTGTGTGTGTGTGTATCTGTGTCTGTGTCTGTGTGTGCGTGCGTGCGTGCGTGCGTGAGTGTGTGTGTGTGTGTGTGTGTGTGTGGTGTGTGTGTGTGTGTGTGTGTGTGTGTGTGTGTGTGTGTGTGTGTGTGTGTGTGTGTGTGAGAGTATGATGTGTGTATGTCAAAAAAGATATATATATATATATATATATGTGTGTGTGTGTGTGTGTGTGTGGTGTGTGTGTGTGTGTGTGTGTGTGTGTGTGTGTGTGTAAAAAAAAGCGAGTATGATATATATGTATATATATATAAAAAAAATATTATATATATATATATATATATATATATATATATATATATAACAAGAATACCACTAAAATGCCAAGTAAATTAAAACGCTCGACCCCTTGGGGAGCAACATCTGTTAAAAATAGAATGGTAAAAGGAAGTTTTAAAATCGACAGGTCTGTTTCCCAGCTTTTACCATTCTATTTTTCACATATATATATATATATATATATATATATATATGTATATATATATATATATATGTGTGTGTGTGTGTGTGTGTGTGTGTGTGTGTGTGTGTGTGTGTGTGTGTGTGTGTGTGTGTGTGTGTGTGTGTGTGTGTGTGTGTGTGTGTGTGTGTGATGTAACGGGGAGTGAATGTGTGGAAAGGGGGAGGCGGGGAAGAGGGGGCAGGGGCCCATTCCCGCTCTCTCCTTTCACCTCACATCTCCCACACAGCACGTGTCCCTTAACATCTCCCACACAGCAGCACGTGTCACTTAACATCTCCCACACAGCACGTGTCTCTTAACATCTCCCACACAGCACGTGTCCCTTAACATCTCCCACACAGCACGTGTCCCTTAACATCTTCCACACAGCACAAATGTCCCTTAACATCTCCCACCACACAGCACGTGTCCCTGAACATCTCCCACACAGCACGTGTCCCTTAACATCTCCCACACAACACGTGTCACTTAACATCTCCCACACAGCACGTGTCCCTTAACATCTCTCCCACACAGCACGTGTCCCTTAACATCTCCCACACAACACGTATCACTTAACATCTCCCACACAGCACGTGTCCCTTAACATCTCCCACACAGCACGTGTCCCTTAACATCTCCCACACAGCACGTGTCTCTTAACATCTCCCACACAGCACGTGTCCCTTAACAACAACCACACAGCAAGTGTCCCTTAACATCTCCCACACAGCACGTGTCCCTTAACATCTTCCACACAGCAAGTGTCCCTTAACATCTCCCCCACAAGAAGTGTCCTTTAACATCTCCCACACAACAAGTGTCTTTTAATATCTCCCACACAGCAAGTGTCTCTTAAAATCTCCCCACACGGCAAGTGTCACTTAACAACTCCCACACGGCAAGTGTCACTTAACAACTCCCACACGGCAAGTGTCCCTCAACAACTCCCACACGGCAAGTGTCCCCTTAACAACTCTCACACAGCAAGTGTCCCTTAACAACTCTCACACAGCAAGTGTCCCTTAACAACAACCAGACAGCAAGTGTCCCTTAACAACAACCACACAGCAAGTGTCCCTTAACAACCTTTAACACCTCCCGCACAGCAAGTGTCCCCTAACAATTCCCACACAGCAAGTGTCCCTCAACAACTCCCCCATAGCAAGTGTCCCTTAACATCTCCCACACAGCAAGTGTCCCTTAACAACTCCCACACAGCAAGGGTCCCTTAATAACTCCCACACAGCAAGTGTCCCTTAACAACTCCCACACAGCAAGTGTCTCTTAACAACTCCCACACAGCAAGTGTCTCTTAACAACTCCCACACAGCAAGTGTTGATTTCTCTTGAGATACACCATCTTGGGGGGATACTCGGAACACAAAATGTGACAGTACCCTTTTATCTGGTGTGCCTGTCATCGAAATTCTTTGGATGTGGATTCACTAGCCTAGTTTAAATTTATGATGGAGCCATTCAAGCCGAATTCACGGTTTCCCAGAAAATTCAAGCACCACCACGATGCATGAATACAAAGGCTCTGCTGTGCTGTCAATAATGAAGATAACGTTTTGAAGGGAAGCAAAAACCATCTGCAGTTAGCAGAAGGATTGGGCCGATGAAAAGAGTGTGAGACAGTGTGTCACATCCTCCGGGGTATCTAGTCTTTAGAATCCCCAAGATGGGTGATTCTTTTGATGCCACCCCCTTGCTTTAAGCATGTGTGGTAGGTTTTGTCTAATAGGGGTACAAAAATGGTGCTGTCACATTTTGTGTTCCGAGTTTTTGCTGTCTTTGAGTGAGTGATGCACAGTAAGTTTTTTTGTTTGTCTGTATTCTCTCCCTTCAGTCCCTAGTTGGCTCATCCTCACATGTAGGTACTCATTCCGACGGATTGTCAAAGTGACAGAATCAAAGAGACTGACACAGGGGATTTATAATGATGATGGAAGTTCAGTTAAATGGGGAACGAGGACATTACTCAGTGGGGTCACCGAATTCAGTGTTCAGAGGTTAAAAAGTCACAAACGTCAGTGTTAAGAGGTTAAAAAGCTTTGATCTAACAGGACCAAAGAACATCATTTTCGTGGGAAACGTTGTATCTTAAGAAGCTTGCAGACTTTGATTTCTCATGACACAGTCAATGAAGCTTCTTTCTCCCCATCTCTCCTCCTTCTCTTCTCTCTCTCTCTCTCTCTCTCTCTCTCTCTCTCTCTCTCTCTCTCTCTCTCTCTCTCTCTCTCTCTCTCTCACTTCCCTCCTTCTCCTGTTTCATTCCCCTTCTCCGTCTTGTGTTCTAGCATGTCGGGATCTTTACAGGCGACTTCAGTATCTTTTTTTTTATCGTCTTGATTCCAGTTCTGAACAGACTATTTTTGCCAGCGCAGCAGGCTTCTAGGCACCTATGCCAGTGGTGTCTGAGAGCCAGACAGCCACTTTCTGAAAACAGTACAAGCTCAAGGCCTTCCACTGTGACACACATACACATACACACGCGCGCGCGCGCGCGAGTGCACACATTTACGCACGCACACACGGATGCCTACCTGCACACCTACACACTCACTTATACATAATATACATGCACAGACACAAATCCCCGCGCCCTCTTCGTTCCTTCCCTGCCCACCGACTCCCCTCCTCTCCTCTCTCTCTCTCTCTCTCTCTCTCTCTCTCTCACAGAGAGAGAGAGAGAGATTTAGAGAGAGAGAGAGAGCGAGAGAGAGAGAGAGCGAGGAGAGAGAGAGAGAGAGAGAGAGAGAGAGAGAGAGAGAGAGAGAGAGAGAGAGAGAGACTCCCACACATATTGATGTAGAGTAAACCGAAGCCGGCTGTATAATTATGTTTACAGATTGTCTGCGTTTAGCTTGTTCCTGATCAAAAGGATGAAACCCTTCTGCAACAAACTAATGTTAATCTGTACCTCCCACCTTTCCTCTCATGTTGTTGCCGTGTGTAAAACAATGGCTGATCTGGCAGGGGGAGCAGTGGATGATAAGTCACGTTTTGTCTGGTGGTCACGTTTTGCCCAATTCATTGTTCTCGGGCGTTATTGCGGGTGTTCCCTTCCCGGTGTGACGTTCCGTAATCAGTGAACGCCCGAAAAGACTCCTTTGGTTGGTGTGAGAAATGGCACGTGCTCAAAGTCTTGCCTGCCCCACCACCTCCCCAACCCCCACTCCATCCAGTCCTCTGGGAGTAAATCCAGACCGTCCCCCAGCCCCCCAGCCCCCCCCCCCCCCCCCCCCCCCCCCTTCCCTTTGGTCCAAAATTATTCCTCTCCCTTTTCAATTCCGAAAGTGTCCCAAACGACAAAAAACATATCAATCAAAGTGCATTGCATCTGAATTTGAGCGGGGGAGGGGGGGGGGGGGGGGGCGATTCTAGACCTGTGCCAAAACTATACCACCCCCCTAACCCCCGCCCGGTTCCTAAACCTATTTTTGGTGTGTGGTGTGATGAATGGTCCAGGACTTTTGATGTGTGATGTGAGGCATGGCATGTGAGGCATGTTCCAGGACGTTTTGGTGTGATGATGTGAGGCATGTTCCAGGACGTTTGGTGTGTGATGTGAGGCATGGCCCATGGACGCTTGGTGTGTGATGTGAGGCATGGTCCAGCCCATGGACGCTTGGTGTGTGATGTGAGGCATGGTCCATGGACGCTTGGTGTGTGATGTAAGGCATGGCCCATGGACGCTTGGTGTGTGATGTGAGGCATGGCCCATGGACGCTTGGTGTGTGATGTGAGGCATGGTCCAGCCCATGGACGCTTGGTGTGTGATGTGAGGCATGGTCCATGGACGCTTGGTGTGTGATGTGATGCATGGTCCATGGACGCTTGGTGTGTGATATGAGGCATGGTCCATGGACGCTTGGTGTGTGATGTGAGGCATGGTCCATGGACGCTTGGTGTGTGATATGAGGCATGGTCCAGCCCATGCACGCTTAGTGTGTGATGTGAGGCATGGTCCAGCCCATGGACGCTGTGGTGTGTGATGTGATGCATGGTCCATGGACGCTTGGTGTGTGTGATGTGAGGCACGGTCCAGCCCATGGACGCTTGGTGTGTGATATGAGGCATGGTCCATGGACGCTTGGTGTGTGATATGAGGCATGGTCCATGGACGCTTGGTGTGTGATATGAGGCATGGTCCATGGACGCTTGGTGTGTGATGTGATGCATGGTCCATGGACGCTTGGTGTGTGATATGAGGCATGGTCCAGCCCACGGACGCTTGGTGTGTGATGTGAGGCATGGTCCATGGACGCTTGGTGTGTGATATGAGGCATGGTCCAGCCCATGGACGCTTGGTGTGTGATGTGAGGCATGGTCCAGCCCATGGACGCTTGGTGTGTGATGTGAGGCATGGTCCATGGACGCTTGGTGTGATGTGAGGCATGGTCCACGACGCTTGGTGTGTGATATGAGGCATGGTCCATGGACGCTTGGTGTGTGATGTGAGATAGCACCTGCTCTGCCCCCACCCCCACCCCCCACCCCCCATCCAAGCTTCCTTTAAAATTCACTTAGGGTTTATTTTTTTGCCGCTTGGCCAGAAGATATGTAAAATATATGTTGATGAATAATATGAATTCATTCAAGACTAAAAGAGATATGAATACATGTTGATGAGTAATATGAATTTATTTGAGACAGAGAGAAGGGACGTAGCGCACAATTTTGTTATAGATGAATTCACCTTTGAACGGACGTTTGTTTTCCAACCCGCTTTTGGCTTGTTGACAATCCTCTGTGAACTTCCCACGTTCATTGAAGGTTTTAAAACAAATGATTTCATGTTTTTTTTTTATCCCAAAACTCTGAGGGTCTCCCCAACAATGTGTCGCCAACTCAGTCCCTTCTACTTTGTCTCCCGGGACAATAATGTATTAACCTGACAGTAAACGGTTTCAGTCAGCCAGTCAGTCAGTCTCCCAGGACCTGTGTCCCAGTCCCCTCCCTCCTCCCCCCCCCCCCCCCCCCCCCGCCCCTACTCCGTCCCAGAACCTGTCTCCAACTCCATATTCCTATCCAGATCTTCAACTTTATTGTACTCTACCTCTCTGGTTCGTTCTGTCCAACTCTTATGTCCACAACTCTCAAACTCTGTCACGGCACTCTCTCCAGCATTAGTTCTCTCACGCATTCCCTCTCTTATCGCCCCAAATCTTCTGCTAACGATACTTCAT
>JADBJO010003662.1:162500-165000 GCA_016801955.1 Conus betulinus | reverse complement strand
ATTGAAGAAGAAATAGAATCTAATGCTTCTTTCAATTCTGTAATTTGTAAAGGAGAATTTAAAATAGTGTTCTTGAATTGGGCTAGGGTCTGAATACATATCTTTTCCAAAGCAGTGGAAATTCCGTATCTAGTNAACAACTGTTACATGAAAAAGTATTCACAATGCCTCAGCCTTATCCAAAGCAGTTGGAAATTCCCGTATCTAGTTTCACAGAAAATGACTGTGTCCTGTTACAATTTTTCATCTCTTTTATTTCTTCCAAACTTTGTACATATCCTTTGATTCTGTAATCTCCGAGTAGCAAAATATTTCCCAATATGTCACTTAAATGCCTTGCGCTTTGATGTCACCGCTATTTTACACTCCTCCGTCCACCACACATTACCAATATATTTACCATTTTCTTGTAACCACATTTTGGTATCGCCTTATCAGCTGCAAGTAGTAATATTTTCTTAAAATTTGAATAAAATTCATCGATATTTTCACTGATTATTGAATCAGGATCATGAGACTCTAAGAATTTACTGTAATCTTCCCAATTCGCAAATTTGTAATTATATTTTGGTATGTTTTCCACTGGATCTGTCGAGTTTGAATTGAAACTGACATTGAGAGCGATGGTAATGGGAAGATGGTCACTTCCAAGACAATCTTCTCCCGGGGACCAATCATAATCTACAGCTAAGTTTGAGGACACTAAAGACAAATCAATAGCGCTAGGATTATGAGTTGAGACATCAGGAATTCTTGTAATGCGACCATCATTCAATAATATTAACTCCGAATCTACAACATTTTCAACAAACCTATTACATGTTACTTTAGAGCTGTTTGTATCCCAGAAAGGGGCATGGGCATTAAAATCACCCAAAACTATCCATTTTTCTTAGAGAAAATCCGTATTTTTAAGCCAATCTGTATTGTCCTCCTTTGGACCGGATGGGTAATACATTGATAATATGTTATATATTGAGCTATCATTTACTTTAACTGCAGCACCGACAGCAAAACATCCTTCTTTATCATTTGGTACTGGCCACGGAAAAATATTTGAATATTCAAAGCCACACCTTATATATAATGCGCATTGAACTTTTTCATTTAACCTGTTAATGGTAAAAAGTGGAGGATAATAAAAATCCTTAAATTGGGAAGCTTCTGTTTTTCAACATTGAGAGACTGAAGGGCTAGCACACAATAATTTCCCTGCAGAACATGATTTTCGAATGATGGTAGGTTAGTGGAAATAGACCTTGCATTCCACTGTAAAATTTTGAAACGCCCATTACATTGTTGCTTCATAAGAGTTAATCTTCAAGTTCAATATTCATTGAATCATTTTCTGACAACCCAAGGGGGGAGCCATCGGACACCAGGAGGAGGCAGGAAGTCACGGGGGCGCGACCATCCTCTGCCAAAGAACTTTCCCCGCGTCTGTCTGCGTTTTGGCCGCTCCCAGAAGAGATTATGGAGATGTCGCCCAAGGAAGCCAGCCATCAACCGCGCCCCTTCGTGACTGGGGTGAAGGAGATCTGATAATGTCTCACCTGACTTACAACGTCATACCCCACGAAAGAAACGTTTTTGATTTTGTTTTCAATGCACACGGAGTATACATGAGCATTGTATACCACGCGCTTTGCCTCCAGTCTATCTTGTCTAACCGGAAGAGCCTTACTGAAAACTATTTTGGCTTTGGGGAACATCCTTGACAGTCTCTATGGCAGACACACCATTTTTCTTCCGCTTTCAACTGCTCCTTTTCCTTTAAGGTCGTTTATCCCCACATGCAAAACTACTACGCACTCTGGATCAGGAGACAGATCTTCCCTACCCTGTTCAGCTACTGTTTGGATGTCATCAATAACAAAAGCCTTTCGGGTTGCAACTTGAAGACCATAGGCCAACCCCAGTCGGACTGAATCAATCTTATTGAAGGTAGAATCACTAATAATCAGAACACTGGGGGAGTCAGAATGTTCCTTGTTGTTCTGGTGTTCTTTGTCCTGAGTTCTCCACGCCCTATTTCGCGTCATCTTTCCAGCGTCATTGGACTTGACGTCATTTTCCTTTTGCTTGATTGGAACATTCTTCTTGGCTGGGGTGTTCTTTTTTTTACCCTTTCCTCTCCATCTGTCCTGACATACACTTTAGGCCTAGGCCTATCCTGCGATGCAGCACAGACAGCTGTCTTTGAAGCCCCTTGTTGCGGTGCGGTCGACAGCATCACAGCATCAGCGTAAGATGGGTAAGACTGATCCTCTGTTTGCATTCCAGAACTTTTCCGATTCACATCACTACTTTTCATTGATTTGATCAAAACATGTTGCTTCTGAACGACTGACTCAAGCGTTGATATCTTTTCACACAGTGTAAGAATCACCTCTTCTAGTCTGTTGATCTTTTCAAGCGTAGGGTCCTTCGTAGAGTCGTTGTCTTGTCCACTGTCATTCTTGTCACCAAATGGGGCCTTCAAACGGTCGTCAGTCGTCTC
>JADBJO010003662.1:145000-155000 GCA_016801955.1 Conus betulinus | reverse complement strand
TCTGTGTGTGTGTGTGTGTGTGTGTGTGTGTGTGTGTGTGTGTGTGTGTGTGTGTGTGTGTGTGTGTGTGTGCGCGCGCGCGTGTGTATTACTACGGAAGCTGAAACGAGCAGCATGTATTGCGAACAAGTACGGAATATGAAAGAGGAGGCTCAGGGAGAACAGAGTCCATTCTTGGATGGTGGAGGGTGTGTTGTGATCCACAGAGAAACTGTGCGTTCCTACACAAACCAGGCCCAGGAAGAACAGAGTCCATTCTCTGGATGGTGGAGGTAGTGTTGTCAATCCTAGAGAAACTGTGTGTTCCTAAAAGAAACAGGACCAGGAGAACAGAGTCCATTCTCTGGATGGTGGAAGGTGTGTTGTGTTCCTTAGAGAAACTGTGTGTTCCTAAGAAACCAGGCCCAGGAAGAACAGAGTCAATTCTCTGCGTGGAGCAGGGTGTGTTGTCTTCGTTAGTTTGAGAAACTGTGTGTTCCTAAGCAGAAAAAACGTGAAGGAGATCACAGACCTCTGCCAAAGTTGAGCTGATCCTGGACCTGCCCTTTCATCATGAAATAAATTTAAAGGGGGAAAAAAAGGACGGCAGATTAGTTTTTGTTTCCTTGAGAAAAAAAAAAAAGACAAACAAAACTTCTCTGAAGACGTGAGTTTTTATTTGTGAAATTGAAATTTTTTGTTTTGTTTTTTTCCAGGGGAAGTCATAGGAAGTCGGACTAGAAAAGTATTTTCCCATGTCCATGAAAATCAAATACATTATTTTTTTCCAGGGGAAGTAATAATAGGAAGTCGGACTAGAAGAGTTATTTCCCGTGTCCATTTAAAAAAAAAAAAAGTTAGACTGTTTGGACTTAACGAAACGTCATCGTGCATTCGCTAAAAAGGTTTCGTATTCCTCGGAAATGTATTAGTCAACCGGTAATCTTCGTTTCTGAAACAATGACGTCAGTGGAAACTTTGTACCAATCTTACTTTCGGATCCGGGATCTGTCTTTGATCCAGGTCTCTTCCACGCATCGGCACCACCACATTTCAAGCCTTCCTCCTCAGGACACAAACAAATCTTCTTGTCAACTCTGGCTGACATCACTTCAGCAGTTATCGGGAACTCTTGCTGACAGGAAAATAGGAGAGAGAGAGAGAGAGAGGAGAGAGAGAGCGAGAGAGAGAGAGAGGAGAGAGAGGAGAGAGAGAGAGAGAGAGAGAGAGAGAGAGGAGAGAGAGAGAGAGAAAGAGAGAGAGAGAGAGAGAGAGAGAGAGAGAGAGAGAGAGAGAGAGAAGAGAGAGAAGAAGAAAGAAGAAGAGAAGAAGAAGAAGAAACCGACAGACAGATGTGGATGAAAAATCAAACTTCCTGGAGAAGGTAATAAATCAAGTTCTGCAGTGGATTCGTCGAGGCAGTGAATGTATCAGAACATCTATCGGGTGATAAATATTACTCTGCAAACTAACAGGTATACGCTTACTACGGACTGATGTGCCCATCCACTGGAGCTGTATGGATAAGGGGCCATAGACGTTTATATTCAACAGCGTGGTTTTCAAAATATCGTTAAACGTTACATCCACTTTTTTCCCCTTTAAAGAAAGAAAAACTTAAATTGTTGAAGTCTTTTGAAGGTGAGTTCCTGCGGAAAAAAATCATATATTTTCAGTGCTCTCATTTGAAGCGTGAATGTTTTGATTATTGAAACAGTTTACCGTAAGTCCCGTTGAAATTTTATGTAACAACTTTACAGTAAATCCCGTTGAAATTTTGATGTTTTGATTTTACTGTAAATCTCGTTGAAATTTTGATGTTACAGTTTTACCGTAAATACCGTTGAAATTTTGATGTTACAACTTTACAGTAAATTCTGTTGAAATTTTGGTGTTTTAATTTTTATGTAAATCCCATTGAAATCTTGATGTTTTAATTCTACTGTAAATCCCGTTGAAATTTTGATGTTACAATCTTACCGTGAATCCTGTTGGAAATTTTGATGTTACAATTTTTAATATGTTGCTGCGTTTAGACGCGTGAACATGCTCAAACGCAAAAGAAATCAAATCGCATACGTATTGTCCCTATGCGGCCATTTGCTGAAGCACATTCTTTAGAGATTTGTGTTCTGTCTCAGTGATTAGAGCTTTCCCACATTGCGGACTGGCCTATATTATGACAAACGTAGAAATGTCACATGTACTCTCGAATGCATCGCTGAAATGTCTCACGAGTCCATTTTTTTTCTAAGCAAGATTCTGCCTTTTTTGGCGTCAGAGCAACGTGATAAATTAACATTTCAAACCATCAAAATGTGATTGTATTTTAATACAATGTGATCATGAAGGACTTCGAAGCCCATAGCTTTTTGCACTCAGAATCGTCAACTCACAATCGGCGTTATTTTGATGTTTGTTTTTTTTTCTTTTCCCTCTTCCTTCATTTTCTCTTCTTGTTTTTCCTTTCCAGATCTGATACACGGCCACAAAGGCTGCAAATTGCACACGTCATCATGCTGCATGACGTCAGACGTCTTGTCCACGTGTCGTGTTTCCTGTGGATTGTGTGCGCCGTGGCACGAGGAAGGAGAGGATCGAGAGCCCCTGGGTAGGTCCGAGCGTGTGGGTGGTGGTCACTTGGTGTATGAGGCGATGTGCGTTTCGATGTGTGGGTGGTTGAGTGGGTAGATGCTTCGTGTGTCTCGTGGGAGGTGGTTCGGTCGGTAGGTCTGTTGGCTGATGGGCCCGGATCACCGGTTTTTTGCCTGGAGGTTGTCTGGGGGTTGGTGGATCGCATGCTGGGTAGCTGTTTGTTAATTGACCAATTTCATTTTCATTTTCACCATCTCCCTGTTCCCCCCCCCCCCCCCCCGACCTCCCCGCTCCCCCCCTCTCATTGGAATCCCTTTATATCTTCACCTCACTCCCCCGCGCTTCTCCCCCTACGTCCTATGCATCAGTTTCACCATTTTTAGTGGCTGTTTCAGTTTCATCAAGGGGGCGTCACTGTGTGCGGATTAGTCCGCATGCGTTACACCACAACTGCAAAATTTCCAGACCGCACGGCGCATAGTTTAAAGCTGATGGATAAATGATTAATGACCGAGATCAAAGAATTTAAGAAGAGATTCTTGTGACTGCGACTTAGCAGATGTCTGACCTACGCGATAGCCCAACGCGCTGGTCAGACCTGGAGTACCTGCCTAACACTAGTTGTGCCATTTTTATTGTATGTGTGTGGTGAGTGTACACGTGTGTGGGCCCAAGTGTACTTGAGCCAGTGTATGCGCTGCGCGAGCGCATGTACGTATGTGTATGATAAGTATGTGTGTGTGTGTGTGTGTGTGTGTGTGTGTGGTGTGTGTGTGTGTGTGTGTGTGTGTGTGTGATTGAGTGAGTGAGTAAGTGTGTGTGTGTGTGTGTGTGTGTGTGTGTGTGTGTGTGTATGATTGAGTGAGTGAGTAAGTGTGTGTGTGTGTGTGTGTATGTGTGTGATTGAGTGAGTGAGTGAGTAAGTGTGTGTGTGTGTGTGTGTGTGTGTGTGTGTGTGTGTGTGTGTGTGTGTGTGTATGAATAGCATATGTACAGGTTCTCTTTGTGCGAATACCATGTCAAAACGACATGCATGCGTCAGCCTACGATAAAGTACACATGAATGTAGGTGCATTCCTCAGCTCACACATGAACGTTCAAAGTGTGAACTCTCTCCCAACAAGATTACCTAGCTCCAGTACATTAATTAAGAGACGAGCTTCCAGGGAGCCGTGGAGGACATTGGTGGTTATCAACAGGATGCGCTGCCCACGCCAGAAGCCAGTCCGCCCTCGCTGGCTTATGAGACGTGCTGTGTGTGTAGACGCTGGCTCTAGGGTAAGCTGCCTGCTCCCTTCGGGAGTGGCATACTTCTTTCCTTTACTGATAAACACAATGAGAGAGAGAGAAATCCAATCCACTGTATTGCAATACAGTTTTCACGAGGTCTTATAAAGTTTGGGTTTAGCTGGGAGAAATGCTAAAGCTAGGTAAGTTTGGTCTCTCAGTTTCCATCCCTTGCGACCTTCAAATACTCCGCCGCCCACCTTTTCCTGTATTATGGCACTATGTTGTTTCTGGGTCTAGCAACCCCACTCTTTTTTCCCCCTTTTCTTCAGTGGGAGTGGGGGTTTGTGTGGAGCAGCAGCAATGGGAGTTATGGACCGGGCAAAGCCGTGTTAAAACGCACGCGCGCGCGCGCGTGCACACACACGCACACACACACACACACACACACCACACACACACCACACACACACACACACACACACACACACACACGCACACATAACCCCCCTTCCCTCCACAACACACACACACACACACACACACAACACACACACACACACACACACACACACACACACATCGGCGACTATTCCGGTTTAATGTCTTCCTGGCGACTGGCAATCGTACCGGTGTAATCGCAGTAGTTCTTTATACTGATGCCATGTTTAAGTGCACCGTTACAATTGCCAGTTCTTCTAAATATCTGCACAAATTGCAAGAGTACAATGCTCTCTCTCTCTCTCCTCTCTCTCTCTCTCTCTCTCTCTCTCTCTCTCTCTCTCTCTCTCTCTCTCTCTCTCCTATTTGTGTAAATGTGTGTGTGGTGTGTGTGTGTGTGTGTGTGTGTGTGTGTGTGTGTGTGTGTGTGTGTGTGTGTGTGATCGCGCGCGTATGTGTGTGTGTGTGCGTGTGTGTGTGTGTGTGTGTGTGTGTGTGTGTGTGTGTGTGTGTGTGTGTGCGTGGGTGTGTGCGTGCGTGCGTGCGTGCGTGCGTGTGTGTGTGTGTGTGTGTGTGTGTGTGTGTGTGTGTGTGTGTGTTCGTGCGTGTGCGTGCGTGCGTTTAGTGTACGCGCATGCGCGAGCGCGCGCGCGCGCGCGTGTGTGTGTATGTGAAAACGTAGCATATGAATAAAACACGATCTGGAAGAAAGAAAATCTTCTTGTGTGCACATGACGTTGTAATTTCATGTCGATGGGGCTATCTGGTAATGACTTCATAAAGAGTTGATCGCTGTGGCCTGTGTCCCACAACCACAGCTGATCTACAGTTGACCCCATGTCCCACAACCACAGTTGACCTATGTCCCACAACCACAGTTGACCCATGTCCCACAACCACAGTTGACCCATGTCCCACAACCACAGTTGACCCATGTCCCACAACCAGAGTTGACTATGTCCCACAACCACAGTTGACCTATGTCCCACAACCACAGTTGACTATGTCCCCAGGCACAGTACAGCTATCTCTCCCACAACCACAGTTGACCCATGTCCCACAACCACAGTTGACCTATGTCCCACAACCACAGTTGACTATGTCCCTAGGACAGTACAGCTATCTCCCACAACCACAGTTGACCTATGTCCCACAACCACAGTTGACCTATGTCCCACAACCACAGTTGACTATGTCCCCAGGCACAGTACAGCTATCTCCCACAACCACAGTTGACCCATGTCCCACAACCACAGTTGACCTATGTCCCACAACCACAGTTGACTATGCCCCCCAGGCACAGTACAGCTATCTCCCACAACCACAGTTGACCTATGTCCCACAACCACAGTTGACCTATGTCCCCAGGCACAGTACAGCTATCTCCCACAACCACTGAATACCTATGTCCCACAGCCACAGTACAGCTATCTCCCACAACCACTGAATACCTACGTCCCACAGCCACAGTACACTCATATATAGGGACGCCGGAAAGAGCGGCGTGTGCACAGTGCCACTGAAAGAACGCCGTAGAAGAAACAGATAACAATGAAGAAGGAACAGAGAACAATGAAGAAGAAGAAATAGAGAACAAAAGACGTTTAAGAACAACGAGGTTGCAATTTTATTTAGTGATTCATTTTTAGCATATAGATAATCCGAAGAATATTGTTCGTGATTCCGCATGACAATATAGACACAAACAAATTACAAGACAAAACACGACGCGTTTTCGACCTCTTAGGTCTTCATCAGATAAAAATAATAAACAACACTCAGGACAATGAAAACGAAGAACGACCAAACACTTATCTTTGTCCTAACGGCGCAAGTAGGGTGTTGAATGGGGAAAAAAACAAACAAACAAACAAAAAAAAAAAAACTTTTTTTTATCATTCCACACCCATCTTGCGCCGAATATGAGAAGATAATAATTATTAATTAAATGAAATCTCGTTCTTGGTTTTTCATTGTTCTGATGGTTTCCATTGAACTGAATGTTGTTAACCTGAAGAAGACTTAAGAGGTGGCGTATTGTAAACGCGTTGTGTTTTGTCTTGTATTCGGTTTGTCTTATCTTGTCTTGCGGAATCAGGAACAATCGGTTTGAAAAAAAATGCGTTTTGATGTCCACCTTCAATCGCCTCACTTTGAAAGCAACGTTTGTTTGTTTGTTTGTTTGTTTTGTATATGACAAAACGATTTTGCGCTCTTGCATTGAGGATGGGAGTGTAGCAGCAAAGACAGTAGGATGAAGGAAAGGACTTTCCGAGAACACGCCCCCCCCCCCCCCCCCTCACTCCTCTCAACTTGAAAGAGGTGGGTGGTGGAGGAGGAAGATGGGCGGTGTGTTTGTTGGTGTGTGTGGGGGGGGGGGAGGGGGGGGGGGAGGAAGAAAGTGTTTGTCGATAAAAGCGCACTGGCAGTGTTGTGTGTGTGTGTGTGTGTGTGTGTGTGTGTGTGTGTGTGTGTGTGTGTGTGTGCGTGCGTGCGTGCGTGTGTGCACGAGTGTGTCTGTATCTGTGTGTGGGGGGTGGGGATGGGTTGGATGGGAGGTAGTGCGCAGGTGGGTAGTGGAAGAGTGAGGGGGGGGAGGGAAGGGAAAAGGGAGGAGACGTGCATTCGTCTGTGTTTAGTTCGCTCTGTCTTTATCTGGTAGCACTGTTCGCTCTGTCTTTATCTGGTAGCACTGTTCGCTCTGTCTTTATCTGGTAGCACTGTTCACTCTGTCTTTATCTGGTAGCTCTGTTCACTCTGTCTTTATCTGGTAGCACAGTTCACTCTGTCTTTATCTGGTAGCACTGTTCACTCTGTCTTTATCTGGTAGCACTGTTCACTCTGTCTTTATCTGGTAGCACTGTTCGCTCTGTCTTTATCTGGTAGCACTGTTCACTCTGTCTTTATCTGGTAGCACTGTTCACTCTGTCTTTATCTGGTAGCACTTTCAGCATGTCTGATTCTGTCTTTATCTGGTCAGCCACTGCACGTCTGCTTTATCTGGTACACTGTCTCTGGTCATCCAGTTTCTGTCTGCACCGTAGGTAGCACCGTTTCGCTCTGTCTTTATCTGGGAGCACCGTTCACTCTGTCTGGTAGCACCGTTCACTCTGTCTTTATCTGGTAGCACTGTTCGCTCTGTCTTCTTACTCCTTCAGCACGAGCGAAGATATGTGCATGGGTCAGACTGCACGAGATGAGGCGAGACAGATAACAGGGACATCCAGTTTGCAGTTTCCTGTTGCAGTTGCAAATGGAGTGAGATAGGCGGATATAAACAAGGGTGGGAAACAGCTAATGAGATCATTAACGTCAAGCAGAAAAGCAACGAGAGAGAGAGAGAGAGAGAGAGAGAGAGGAGAGAGATGGAGAGAGAGAGAGAGAGAGAGACAGACAGACAGACCGACAGACCGACAGACAGACAGACAGACAGACAGATGGAGAGACATCAGAACGACAGAGAGACAGAAAGGAGAGTGAGCGGATGGTGGCGTACGGAAGGGATTGGGGGGAGAGAGAGAGAGAGAGAGAGAGAGAGAGAGAGAGAGAGAGAGAGAGAGAGAGAAGAGAGAATACGAATCCTTCTTGCGTGCGTGCGCGCGCGCGCGCGCGCGCGCGCGCGCGCGCGCGTGTGTGTGTGTGTGTGTGTGTGACACACACACACACACACACACACATACACACACACACACACACACACACACACACACACACACACTACACCACACACACACACACACACACACACACACACACACACACACACACACACAGACGTTAACAATGCACACTTACTAAATTCTTGCTTTTGGGGGTCGTGGCATCAGAACGTGCGGTGTTTCGCGGGCCGGAATAGCTCAGTTGGTAGAGCGCCGGACTCGTAATCTAAGGGTTGCGGGTTCGAATCTCCGCCGGGGGTCGTTTCGGTACAGGGGGATTTTTTCCTCGGAGTTAACATTGGTTTTGACTCCATTCCCCATACAGTCCTTCAAATGTGACTATAACCGAGGTTCCAGTGTGGGACGCACGCATAACATCTTGCACACACGTAAAATCCCATCACCAACTTTCGGAAGAGAAGGCTAGTTTGGCCGTTGGTATGGATGACACGTTACACATAGCATGCACCTTCCCCGAAGATGGGAGTATTGCTGACTTAATGGCGGGATAGAAAAAAAAAAAACGGTCATAGACACAAAACTCCACTCCATTTGTTGAGCAGATGTCCATACAGAGAGTGTCCCGCAGGAGTATCAGCCTGCGTACGCAGAAGAAGAAGAAGAAGAAGAGAAGAAGAAGAAGAAGATGCGGTGTTCATAAGACGAGAGGAAATCCGTTGTAATAAGGACAGGCAACGAACAAGTAGGGTAACTTTTTCGGATGTTGAAATTTGTGACATGCTCATCACTTCAAAGGGATGCTGCTTAGCACACACAACTTCCTGGCAGAAATGCCAGAACAGAGCACACCGAGCAGCTAAGGAGACCTCTCCTCCGGGGATGTGTCGTTGTTTGTTCTGTGCGATCTGTATTGGGATTTCTACTAGGCGATCTGTGATGTGAGCAGCATTCGAGTTATTGGCGTTTGATTAATTTCATCAAATAAAAAGAGTTGCCCTTTTTATTAATCATTTACTTTTTATCGTTCCCTGTCTCATTCAAAAGTTCTTTAATACGAAGACAATCAAACAGTAATTGAAACAACAAACAAACATATAGTTTTGCTCCCAGAGTAAAACATATACAGGTATATCGATAAAATGATGAGTACGTATGTGTGAATGTGTTTTAATACTTTTTTTTTGGTTGGTCTCTGCGATTGTAAAGCGCGATGTACTTTGATAAATATGTTGTGTGTGGTACTGCGTAATTTCGCTGCCGCCCTATCTTCCGTTTCTCTACCCCCGTCCATCTCCTCCTCTCTTCTCATTCTGCTTTCTCGCTCAGCTGCCGCATCCCTCCACCCCCCCCCCCCCCTCCCTCCACCCGTCACCTCTCCTCTCCTCTGCTCTGCTCTCCTTTTGCGCCGTCTCATTGCTGTCAGCAGCAGGAAGTCTGAAGTGGTCATATCTTGAGGAGCTGAGGCCTATCTAGGTATTGTGTTATGAACTTTCATCCATCTCCTCACAGATAAGTTTACGCCAGAGATCGTCAGTCTAGTGACAGATCCCTTCTTTACTGACAGGTCACCTAGGTATTCCGAATAAGCCCCCTTCAAATAGTTGATATACGTATGACCTGAGGTTTCTGTGGGGACATGCATGACACTGTACTGTGTTTGGTGCATTGATTTCAGGTTTTTTCCTCATCTATATACGCATTCTTTTGATCGTGTTGCCAACCCATTCAGTTTGCAGTAAGTTCATATAGCTGTTTCGTAACAATCTGCTTTTGTTTTAAACCAAACGGATTCTTTAAATTGCTGCTTTCCTGCTGCTGCCTGATTTGCTTGACTCATTATTACGATAAACGCATGCAGTCTTACTTGGCTGTATTTTGCAAAATATGTTTATGCTTGACCTCTCTGAGTTCTACGTATAGGACACAACTTTTCACATCTGCATCTGTGCTTGGTAAAAACTGCTTTCAATGGTCTGACTATGATAGAATGTAACCATTTATGTCAGCAATATTTGCATATATCCCGCAACAGCGCATAAAGCCACGATTGAAAGTGATAAACATTCTACTAAAATGTCACACACACCACACACACACACACACACACACACACACACACACACACGCACACACACACA
>JADBJO010003662.1:137500-140000 GCA_016801955.1 Conus betulinus | reverse complement strand
TTTTTAACAAACACACACACGCACACACACACACACACACACACACCCACACACACACACACACACACACACACACACACACACACACTCTCTCTCTCTCTCTCCTCTCCCTCTCTCCCTCTCTCCCTCTCCTCCCTCTCCTCCTCTCCCTCTCTCTCTCTCTCTCTCTCTCCTCTCTCTCTCTCCTCTCTCTCTCTCTTCTCTCACACCACACACACCACACACACTCTCTCTCTCTCTCTCTCCCCTCTCTCTCTCTCTCTCTCTCTCTCTCCCTCTCTCTCCTCACTCCCTCTCTCTCTCTCTCTCTCTCTCTCTCTCTCTCTCTTCTCTCTCTCTCTCTCTCTCTCTCTCTCCCTCTCTCCCTCTCTCTCTCTCCTCTCTCTCTCTCTCTCTCTCTTCTTGTCGTCTCCTCTCCTCTTTTCAGATTTGTTTCTCTCTCCTTCTCTATTGTCCCCTTTTTCTCTCTATTTTTTTTCTCTCAAGGTACCTCTCTCTCTCAACTGTTTTTTTTTTTTCCTTCTTTGTCAGTGTTTCTCTTTTTTTTCCTTGTAGTCCCTTCTCTCAAGGTACCTCTTTTACTCGCTCTTTTTTTTCACTGTTCATTTTTTTTTTTGTATTTCTCATTTCGTGCACACTCCAGACAGCGCCACACCTTTTCGTGACAGAGAGCGCCACACCTTTGACAGAGAGCAGAGACGCCTGTGCCAGTGAGAAAATCAAATGTCAGGTCTGGAAAGACAGAACACAGACCAACAGCATGTCCTTTGCCTGAGCAGAAAATCTGTCTTGTTTTTTTTTGTTTGTTTTGTTTTGTTTTTCCCTGATAACAACACATGCAGGTTTGATATCACCTTTAGGGACCGGCTTGTACAAACTGCTTCAGCAGACGTTAAAGAAAGATTGTTGTTCCGCCGAACGAAAGAGACATACAAATTACAAGACAAAAAAAAAAAACATGAGGCATGTCTACCTCTTTGGTCTTCTTCAGCGAAGACTCACAACATTGGGGACAATGACATAAACGAAGAACGAACTATAATTGATCTCTTCATGTCGGGCGCAAAATGGATGTGGCATGTCCATTTGGAGGTGAAAAGTGATAGAACTCGACTGTGTAGTCCTAGTCTTCCCAGGTGAACCCACTCTTTAAAAGGTATGAACGAGTAAAAATACGAATGGCCGGTGTGCAGCCGGAATAAAACCGTTTCTTCTTTTGCGACAACCAGAAGTAGATGAGAGGAACTCTTTTAGGTTTGCACGGATCTGGAAAAGTCTGTTATCCATCGGTGTATTCCAGTCCTCCTGCCAGAGATCTCTGACATGATCATTAAAATTCGATTTTAGATCTGTGTATGGGATAGATGTGTTAGACAGTTTCCCTGTTGTGTCATTCTTGGGGTTTGCATAACGTGGGACATAAACATTTTACAGCAGTCTCCATGAAAACCTTGTTCAGAGATGTTTCCGCCTGATGTAATCTTTGAATTTCTGAGGGAGATGAACATTTTCAATCTGATCTGAGATTTTACAGTGAAAAGATTTTATAGAAATTTTTGGGGTGTGGTTTTAGATGTATATTAAAGGGCTGTGTGACTCCGTGACTTGTGAGTTGACTTCAGCGAGGTGACAGCCCTGATATGGCCCTTTGCGGTCGGCTGGGCTATAAACTGCATATCTTACCTTATTTTAGGTGAACCCAAAGGAATTTCAAGTCTGGGCAGGTTACGATGGGGACAAAAAAAAAACCTCACTAATAAATGGCTCTGATGGGGGTCAAACCCACGACCTCCCAGCCAGGAGTCCCGTGTTGCTGACCGCTTCGCCACGGTGGCTGGTCCAAACGAAAACAGAGACGTAGAAATTACTAAGGAGAACACGACGCGTTTCGACCGCTTTTGTCTTCTTTCAGGCAAGACAAACAACATTGAAGGCTATGGAAATGAAGAACGAACAAACAGTTATCACCTCAAATTGATTTTACTAGTTCTACTCTCACTCCTTCTCCTTTTTCATTTAAACTTCAGGGCGCAGTGGGGGATGTCTTTTAAACTGGTCTCTGGATTATATATCTGACGTCAGCTTAACTGTTGGTGAGGGAGGGAGAGAGGGCGAATCGTGATGATTACATGGTTAGCACAACAAACAACATTGCTGACAAAACAACAAGAACAACAGCAGCAGCAACAACACAACCGAACAACGACAACAACAACAAACGATAAGAGCAACAACAACAACGAGAGCAACAACAACATCATCATCATCATCATCATCATCATCATCATCATCATCATCATCATCATCATCATCATCAACAACAACAACAGCAACAACAACAACAGCAACAACAACAACAACAACAACAATAACAACGACGACGACGACGACGGCAACAACACGAACAAAGTTTATGACACGAAGACGTCTTTCTGTTGCAGCCGGAATTCTTTCCTCACACTAAGTACAAAACATTTGTCGTAACCTTTAATGCTCCTTT
>JADBJO010003662.1:130000-132500 GCA_016801955.1 Conus betulinus | reverse complement strand
CGTCAGATAGAGACACACCACAGTCCATAATTCTGTGGTGTTCCGACCGCCAAGGGTTCGAAAAAGAATGCAACAGCACCCCCAAGCAGCCAGCGAAAGGTAGTAGAATTTAACAAAACGAAAGTTTGGAGAGGAAAAAAAGTTGTTGAAAACTAAAAACATTACGCAAACAGTATAAAATGTAAGGGACAATCTTTGAGCCTGGTGAGTGAGAGGGTGAATGAGTAAGTATTGCTGAAGGGTGAATAAAAAATAAGTGTCAAAAAGCGTATGTACGTCCACAACTACGTCCATAGGATGAGTCAAAGTGTATGCCTTGGAGCGTGAGTTAATGCGTTTACCTGTAGGGTGTGCTAACAGTTTTTTTTCTATGTGGGGAGTTAAAGAGTATGGCTATAAAAGAATCACATGCCTCTGGGAAAGGGTTTTTTTTTTTGTTTTGTTTTTTTGCTGTCCCATTTTCTGTGCCACCTCATAGGATGAGTCAAAGTGTATGCCTTGGAGCGTGAGTTAATGCGTTTACCTGTAGGGTGTGCTAACAGTTTTTTTCTATGTGGGAGAGTTAAAGAGTATGGCTATAAAAGAATCACATGCCTCTGGGAAAGGGTTTTTTTTTTGTTTTGTTTTTTTTGCTGTCCCATTTTCTGTGCCACCTCAGTGGCATTGCACCCACGCCGCTCATTCTGACATCCCGTCCAACGCCACAGCCCAGTCAGTCAGTCCCTCCGCAGCCCCGGCACCGGCAATCCACAGGGAGCAGTCAATGTCAAGTCGTCAAGAGGCTACCCACCGGAGGAGACACTGCACTGCTGCCGAGTCACTTCGGTGGCGTTTTGAAGCGCCTGTTCTGGTCTAACATAGGCAGGACACACCACCTACTAAGCCCCCCGACTGACGACAATAATTGCTTAGTCGCGGAGCCGGCGTGAGTGACATCTACTTCTTAAGTGCGCCACCACGTCCGTCCAACGACAGCCCCCATGGACTCGCCGATACCGGTGACCCCGATGGAACTAAACCAAGGCCACAGACGTGGAAAAGACATCAAAACTGAGGTCACCATGAGAGCAGGGCATGAAAGGCACACAAAATTAGAGACTTTTTTCTTAATGCTGATCGATGAGGATGAGGAGGATTAAGATGATGCTACGGATTTCAATTCCGGTCAGAGACTGCATGATAGGGATGTACTGTACACTTCCTTTCATAATTTATCGCAGCGTCAACCAGACCCGAGAGATACAGACACATGCAGTGTTGGTCAGGAAATTTGAGCAGCACTGTCAGAGACGCATCCATTAAGTGGATGAAACTCGACTGTGTGGTCCCAGTCTTCCCAACTGAGCCCGTAGCAAACTCAACTCCGAGTAAGAGCCGGTTGGAGCACAAAAATTCCCACATGACTCTGATGGGAATCGAACCTACGACCTCTCAGCTGGGAGTTCGCGACGCTAACCACTTCGCCACGGCGGCTGGTCGCTTCTGGGAAAGAAAAATAGTAATGGGGTAAGTAAAAAAAATATGCCAGTTGGGTGAATCAACATGTGTGTGCTAATGGGATGAGACAATAAGTACGTATCATTATGGGGTTAGTCAACACGTGTGCCTAGTATGTGAGTTATACGAATGCCTGTGGGGTAAATCAACTATGGTGCCTATGGACAGCAAGTTTGCTACCGGCGTGAGCCAACAAATATGCCTCTGGAGTAAGTCAAGTACGCCTAAACGGCGAGTCAACAGATGGCGTTAATCAAGAAGCATGGCTAAGGTGAGTCTACAGGTATGCCCA
Organism: Conus betulinus; assembly: GCA_016801955.1. Lineage (NCBI taxonomy): Eukaryota > Metazoa > Mollusca > Gastropoda > Neogastropoda > Conidae > Conus > Conus betulinus. The sequence goes on along the minus strand of JADBJO010003662.1, from coordinate 130,711 downwards.
TAGGATGAGACTCTCTCTGTCTCCACCTCTCTGTCTGTCAGTCTGTTTGTCCGTCCGTCGGTCTGTCTATCGGACTGTTGCCCTGCCTGCCTGCCTGTCTGTCTGTCTGTCTGTCTGTTTGTCTGTCTGTCTATCCTCTGTCAACCTCTATTTCCATCTAAAACATTCTGTCGCTCCCGCAGTCTCTGTCTGCCTGTCTGTCTCTGTCTCTCTGTCTCTGCATCTCTGTCTGTCTGTCTGTCTCTCTGTCTGTCTCTCTGTCTGTGTGGCTGGCTCTCTCTCTCTCTCTCTCTCTCTCTCTCTCTCTCTCTCTCTCTCTCTCCCTCTCATGTTTCATTTCACTATCAATCTCACCCTGACCCCTATGTTTGCTTGTCTTAGTAAATCTGTGATATATTTAGACATTCTGTATGTTTGTGCGTGCTTGCGTTAATGTCTGTGTATGTATGTGTGCATGTGTGCGTGCCTACGTGCGTGCGTCCGTGCGTGCGCATGTGTGTGTGTGGGTGTGTGTGTGTGTGTGTGTGTGTCTGTGTGTGTGTGTGTGTAAGGTGGCAACAGTCAACTGTGCTCGGATTATACGACCTGATGAAAAAGGCACCAATGGTGTTCTACACATCGTGGATAAGGTACACACACCCACACCCACACACACACACACACACACACACACACACACACCACACACACACCCCGAGAGAGAGAGAGAGA
>JADBJO010003662.1:105000-115000 GCA_016801955.1 Conus betulinus | reverse complement strand
TTATCCCTACAGTTTGTGTCTGTTACCCTTCCAGTCTGACGTTTTGTCCACACCCCCCCCCCCCCCCCCCCCCCCCCCCCCCCCCCAGTCTGTGTCTGTTCCCTTCCAGTCTGACGTTCTGTTTTGTCCCCCCTACAGTCTGTGTCTGTTACCTTCCAGTCTGACGTTTTGTCCCCCTACAGTCTGAGTCTGTTACCCTTCCAGTCTGACGTTTTTTTATCATCCCTACAGTTTGTGTCTGTTACCCTCCCAGTCTGACGTTTTGTCATCCCTACAGTCTGTGTCTGTTACCCTTCCAGTCTGACGTTTTGTCCCCCATACAGTCTGTGTCTGTTACCCTTCCGGTCTGACGTTTTGTCATCCCTACAGTCTGTGTCTGTTACCCTTCCAGTCTGACTTTTTGTCATCCCTACAGTCTGTGTCTGTTACCCTTCTGGTCTGACGTTCTGTCATCCCTACAGTCTGTGTCTGTTACCCTTCCGGTCTGACGTTTTGTCCCCTCTACAGTCTATGTCTGTTACCCTTCCAGTCTGACGTTTTGTCCCCCATACAGTCTGTGTCTGGTACCCTTCCAGTCTGACGTTTTGTTCCCCCCCTACAGTCTGTGTCTGTTACCCTTCCGGTCTGACGTTTTGTTATTCCAACAGTCTGCGTCTGTTACCCTTCCAGTCTGACGTTTTTGTTATCCCTATAGTCAGTGTCTGTTGCCCTTCCAGTCTGACGTTTGTCATTCCTACAGTCTGTGTGCGTTACCCTTCCAGTTTGACGTTTTGTCATCCCTACAGTCTGTGTCTGTTACCCTTCCAGTCTGACGTTTTGTCATCCCTACTGTCTGTGTCTGTTACCCTTCCAGTCTGATGTTTTGTTATCCCTACTGTCTGTGTCTGTTACCCTTCCAGTCTGACGTTTTATCCCCCCTACACTCTGTGTCTGTTACCCTTCCAGTCTGACGTTTTGTGTCGCCCCTACAGTCTGTGTCTGTTACCCCTTCTAGTCTGACGTTTTTACTCCCTACAGTCTGTGTCTGTTACCCTTCCAGTCTGACGTTTTGTCATCCCTACAGTCTGTGTCTGTTACCCTTCCAGTCTGATGTTTTGTCGCCACTACAGTCTGTGTCTGTTACCCTTCCAGTCTGACGTTTTGTCATCCCTACAGTCTGTGTCTGTTACCCTTCCAGTCTGACGTTTTGTCATCCCTACAGTCTGTGTGTGTTACCCTTCCAGTCTGACGTTTTGTGTCCCCCTACAGTCTGTGTCTGTACCTTTCCAGTCTGACGTTCTGTCATCCCTACAGTCTGTGTCTGTTACCCTTCCAGTCTGACGTTTTGTCCCGCCTACAGTCTGTGTGTGTTACCCTTCCAGTCTGACGTTTTGTCCCCCCTACAGTCTGTGTCTGTTACCCTTCCAGTCTGACATTTTGTCCCTCCTACATTCTGTGTCTGTTACCCTTCCAGTCTGACGTTTTGTTATCTCTTCAGTCTGTGTCTGTTACCCTTCCATTCTGACGTTTTGTCCCTCTACAGTCTGTGTCTGTTACCCTTCCAGTCTGACGTTTTGTCATCCCTACAGTCTGTGTCTGTTACCCTTTCCAGTTTGACGTTTTATCATCCCTACAGTCTGTGTCTGTTACCCTTCCAGTGTGACGTTTTGGCCCCCCCCCCCCCCCCCCCCCCCCCCCCTACAGTCAGTTTTTTTTACCCTCCAGTCTGACGTTCGGTTATCCCTACAGTCTGTGTGTGTTACCCTTCCAGTCTGATGTTTTGTTATCCCTACAGTCTGTGTCTGTTACCCTTCCGGTCTGACGTTTTGTCCCCTCTACAGTCTGTGTCTGTTACCCTTCCAGTCTGACGTTTTGTCTCCCCTACAGTCTGTGTGTGTTACCCTTCCAGTCTGACGTTTTTTTATCCCTACAGTCTGTGTCTGTTACCCTTCCAGTCTGACGTTTTGTTATCCCTACAGTCTGTGTCTGTTACCCTTCCAATGTGACGGTTTGTCCCCCCTACAGTCTGTGTCAGTTACCCTTCTAGTCTGACAATTTGTCCCTCCTACATTCTGTGTCTGTTACCCTTCCAGTCTGACGTTTTGTCTCCCCTACAGTCTGTGTCTGTTAACCTTCAAGTCGGATGTTTGTCCCCCCTACAGTCAGTGTCTGTTACCCTTCCAGTCTGACGTTTTGTCCCCCCTACAGTCTGTGTCTGTTACCCTTCCACTCTGACGTTCTGTCATCCCTACAGTCCGTGTCTGTTACCCTTCCAGTCTGATGTTTTGTCCCCCCTACAGTCTCTGTCTGTTACCCTTCCAGTCTGATGTTCTGTCATCCCTACAGTCAGTGTCTGTTACCCTTCCAGTCTGACATTTTGTCCCCCCTACAGTCTGTGTCTGTTACCCTTCCAGTCTGACATTTTGTTATCCCTACAGTCTGTGTGTGTTACCCATCCAGTGTGACGTTTTGTTATCCCTACAGTCTGTGTGTGTTACCCTTCCAGTCTGACGTTTTGTCATCCCTACAGTCTGTGTCTGTTACCCTTCCAATGTGACGTTTTGTCCCCCCCTACAGTCTGTGTCAGTTACCCTTCTAGTCTGACAATTTGTCCCTCCTACATTCTGTGTCTGTTACCCTTCCAGTCTGACGTTTTGTCGCCACTACAGCCTGTGTCTGTTAACCTTCAAGTCGGATGTTTTGTCCCCCCTACAGTCAGTGTCTGTTACCCTTCCAGTCTGACGTTTTGTCCCCCCTACAGTCTGTGTCTGTTACCCTTCCACTCTGACGTTCTGTCATCCCTACAGTCCGTGTCTGTTACCCTTCCAGTCTGATGTTTTGTCCCCCCTACAGTCTCTGTCTGTTACCCTTCCAGTCTGATGTTCTGTCATCCCTACAGTCAGTGTCTGTTACCCCTTCCAGTCTGACATTTTGTCCCCCCTACAGTCTGTGTCTGTTACCCTTCCAGTCTGACATTTTGTTATCCCTACAGTCTGTGTGTGTTACCCATCCAGTGTGACGTTTGTTATCCCTACAGTCTGTGTGTGTTACCCTTCCAGTCTGATGTTCTGTCATCCCTACAGTCTGTGCCTATCATCTCTGCAGTCTGTGCCTGTGTTATGTTTTGCAGGCTGTGTCTGTTATCCCTGTATCCTGCGTCTGTCTCATCCTTACGGCTTTTGTCTGCAATCCATGTAGCCTGCGCCTTTAACCTTTTTGACCTGTTCCTGAGTTGTGTCTACAGCCTGATTCTGTCATTTTTGCAGCCTCTGTCTGTGGTACCCCTACAGCCCGTATCTGTTATCTGTTGCACGTGTCTGCGTTATTCCTACAGCCTCTCTCTGTGATTCTGTTTCTGTGTTATCTCCAAAACGTATGTCTTTATTCCCTGCAGCCTGTGGTTGTTATTCCTGGAATCTGTCTCTGTTATCCCTGCACGGTATGTCTGTGTTATCCATATAGTTGTGTGTCTTATCTCTACAGCCTGTGTCTCTGTTTTATCTGCAGCCATGTCTCTGTTTTTCTACAGCCTCGTTTGTCAAGACAGTGCAAACTCACAAAAGACCTGAAGCGCTTAGAGGCAACAAATGTGTGTACGAAGTACCGAAATAGGTAATAGATCTATTAACCAGTGTGCCTTACCCACCGCACACGGTTGAAATGTGTCAAGGAGGACGAAGTGGACAGGTGACAGATGGCACCTAAGGTAGTAAGGACCCTCCTCCTGGGTTCAAACCTTCCCGATAGCGAAAGGGGGGGGGACGTAACCACTAGGACCTCGGAGTATCGGGTACGCGCTAACTATTTAGTCAGCTGAGGTCGCTTTGTAAACAGTCTTTGAAGAGCAGGAGTCTTTGGCTCGTTCAGATGGTATTGTCGTGGGGCACTGTGTTGTTGCTATTGTCAGGCTGGTTGAACGCGCGTGTAGTGTTTGCATTTTGAAGCCATTTATTGAAGTGCATGTGTCTGTTGCTTGACCAGTTTTCATATTCAGACCATGGGAGAACGAATCATAGATAAAAGTGAAATATTTCTATGTGACCCTTTTTTTTTACAGATGTAATGAGAACAACATAAAGGTTGCTTACTAAGGCTGTCTATCTTTTTGTTTTCAATAATATTACATGAGAGAGAGAGAGAGAGAGAGAGAGAGAGAGAGAGAGAGAGAGAGAGAGAGAGAGAGAGAGAGAGAGAGAGAGAGAGAGAGAGAGGAGAGGAGAGAGAGTGAACAGGACAGAATAGGGTCGAGAGAATGTGGTCTGGGGGGACAGAAGAGATAGCAATGTCTTAGGGTTAAAGACAAGCTGGAAGAGAAGAAAACTAAGTTTGAAGCCCAGAGGTGGGTGAAGAGAAGAGAGAAAAACTGAATTTGAACCTAGAGGTGGGTGAAGAAGGAGACAAAGAAGAAGAGTTCTACGTCGATCCCAGAGACGACCACGAAGACCCAGTCCTGAAACCTGGAGCCCAGTCAACCAAGAGCGTCACCATCAAGCAGTGCTGTAGAAGACTTGAAGAGACTTTTTTCAAGAACTGTAGTATGGTGTGTGAAGCGTGGTTATGTGTGTGAAAACCTGGCCAGGCAAGAAGCCATTTTACTATAACCCGGGATTAAGAATTATTGATCTTTTATGGTTTGATTATTGCTTTTTTTGTGTGATTGGATTGTTCATGCATAATTATACGTAGCATAGAAATTGTATTTCTTGTTCTCAGTCGTGTTAGAAGAGAAACGAATACGTGACATCCCATTCCCAGAGAGAGGTGAATGTTTGATGGGCGCATGAGTGTGCATATGCGTGTATGTGTGCAAAGATAACCTTGGTGTGTTAAGCCTGTCTAATAATAATACATCAACTTAGTGCGCGTAAGCAATACCATCACGATTTCCCCCGTCCTGGACACTTGTGTCTTCTTTTATCCTTACAGTCTATGCCTGCGTTGTTCATGCAGCCCATGTCTCTGTTACCCTTGTAGCCTACGTCTTGGTTACCTTCACAGTCTATGTCTCCTTTATTCCTGCAACCTGTGCCTCTGTAATCCTTGCAACGCATATGTCAATTATCCCGAAGCCTGTGCCTCTTGTTATCCCCAAGGCGTATGCCTATGTTATCCGTCCAGCTTGTGCCAGAGAAGCACGAAGTCATCGTAGACTACTGATGCCACTGCACGTTCACATCTTGTCCGTCGTCATGGTGCCATCTCGGACGCTGTGGCAGTCAGGCATGTGCACAGCTGCTTCTCCTTAGTCCTGGAGAACATGGTAGAGGCTTTGTGACCAGACCAGTCTTTCGAGTTGCCAATGCACGACTTGTTTAACCTGCCAGATTGATGTTAGCCTGGGCAAACATATTGTACAGCTTGTGTGGAACGTTACAGACTTGAATCGCACAGACCATGTGTTTGTTTTGAAATTGAAAGACGAATTGTAACACACCAACCATCTCACGAGATCGTGATATTAGATTGACTTGTAGTGTGCCGTCACATGTAGTTCTGGATTTTGTCTTCGTTGTTGTCGTCGTCGTCTGCTTGAACCGCAACTCCGAAGGCCCTGACGAATGCAGAAGCACATCGGACACTCTAGGGGAGGCCAAAGAGCACGTCCGTCACCAGCATGCTGGCTTGCTAGGACTCTGCTCCAAAGAGTTCTAGAATTCCGGACGAGAGTTTCTGTGGCTATTGGTTGATTTTGAACATTTCTGCTTCACTGTCCGTCACAACATGCATTCTGAATAGTCATTCCTAAAGCTCACTCCTTTGAAAGAGCCCAGGTTAGTGTCATGGGTTGGGGGGGGGGGGGGGGGGGGGGGGGGGGGGGGGGGGGGGGGGGGGGGGGGGGTTGGGGGGGGGATTGGGTCTCGTTGGTTCGACTCCCATTAGAGATATCTTTTAGGGAGTTTTCAGCCTCAGCCCGCTGCTGCCCAGAACAAAGTGTAGTATGAAGTGAAATGGGAAGACTGACGAGTTTTATCAATTTATGGGACAGGTGTTTGAAGGTGACGTTCGGTTTTCATGCACAACAACTGCAGTTGTCTCTATCTCTCGGGCCTGGTTGACACTGCGACACGTCATGAAATGGAATATAGAGCACAGTCCTGTGATGTAGTCTCAGACCGGAATAGAACTCCATCGTATCAACTTCATCACCGTAATCCTGACTGACCTTTACTAAAAAGTCTCCAATTCCCTGGACTTTCATGTCTTTACACTCGCGATGATGTGTCAGCTCCGAATTGATTTCCTCTATATATCCATAACAGATGTAGATTTCTGGTCAAAGTCATCGTAGAATCAAGTTCATGGGGCCTGTCGTTGGACGGACGTTATGGCACCCTTCGGAAAAAGCATGCTCTCTCTCACTGGCTCCGCGACTTAGCGCTTACTATCGAGAGTAGAAGGCTCTGTGAGTAGTGTCCTCCGCATATCGAATGAGAACAGGCAGCCCCAAACTTCATGTAACTGACCCAGCGGCAGTGCAGAGCCTCGTTTGGTGGGTTGCCTCAGGACGGACGACATGATACTGATTCATCCTGTAGACTGTTACGCTGGGGCTGCGATAGGACAAGGTAGGAGTGGTTTTGAGGGGTGGGAGGTTGGAATAAGCGACGTTAGAGAAATGGCAGTGGGGAAGGGAGGGTGGAGGAAAATAGGGATGAGTTGGGGAGGGAAGGGGGAGGAAGTGAGGGAAGGGCTGATATTTCACAGAAGATGATCATCAAAGACCGTTTATTTTATTTTATTTTTTTTTTTTTACTTTTCTTTTTTCTGATTTTTTTCATTGCTCTCTCTCAGCAATCTCCATTCCTCCCCCCCCCCCCCTTTTTTTTTTTTTTTCTATTTGCTATCTTTTTGGTGACTGTGTGGGCCTCCATCCTTCTATTTTTCCCACTGTTATTTTTTTTTTTTCTTAATTGACCCATACTCCCCATGCATTGTCTGTGGTTTTTAACCGATGGACATTCACCAAAGCTGATCTTAATGTTTTGGCGTTTTAACACGAGCCGTCTGGGTTTATTCATGTACTACTGTATTTTCTGAATTATTAGATTGTAACAAAGGTGTTTTCCGAATTAGTAGATTGTCTACATTTTCGTGAAATGGCTATTCTTTTGACCAGAGAGTTGCCATGCTGTTCATTTAATGATACTGCTGATTCTGCGTAATTAGCCCAACAAAGCGTGCAGATGAGCATATCAGACTATACCACGGCGAGGGCATTCGCCTATCTCAAGATGGGAAGGGCTTGAAGCCAACTAATACCATGCACGTTACCAGACTGTGTGATTGTGCTTTTACATGCCATAATTCCGCTGAAATGGGAAACACACACACACACACACACACACACACACACACACACACACACACACACACACACACACACACACCCCTACACCCCTACACACACACACACACACACACACACCACACACACACACACACACACACACACACACTACACAATACTGCAGCGTTGTCACTGAACTAATTCGTATAATTTACACACATCGCAACCATGATTTCTCTGTCTGTTTCTGTCACTGTCTGTCTGTTTACTGTCTGTCTGTCTCTGTCTGTCTGTCACTGTCTGTCTGTCTGTCTCTGTCTCTCTCTCTCTTCTCTCTCTCTCTCTCTCTCTCTCTCTCTCTCTCTCTCTCTCTCTCTCTCTCTCTCTCTCTCTCTCTCTCTTGTGTGTAAGATTTCTGTTTCTATCCTTGTTAGACCAAAGAATGCGATTGTAAAAATGCGCATTGTTCTTATTCTCTTTTACGTTCTGTCTGTGTGTGTGTGTGTGTGTGTGTGTGTGTCTGTCTGTCTGTCTCTGATGATTTCCCTTCTTCTCCTTCCTCTGTCTGTCTCTGTCTCTATCTGTCTGTCTCTTTGTCCGTCTATCTGTCTGTCTGTCTGTCTGTCTGTCTGTCTGTCTGTCTCTCTCTCTCTCTCTCTCTCTCTCTCTCTCTCTCTCTCTTGTTCTCCATTGTGTGTGGGGTGTCTGTTTCTATCTTTGTTAAACCAAAGAATGCGACTGTAAAAAAAAAAAAAATGCACATTGTTCTTTTTTCTCTTTTCCATTCCTTTTTGTCTGTTTGTGTGTCTGTTTGTGCGTTTGAACGTCTGCCTGTGCTCTTTGAACGTCTCTCTCTCTCTCTCTCTCTCTCTCTCTCTCTCTCTCTCTCTCTCTCTCTCTCTCTCTCTCTTCTCTCTCTCTCTCTCTCTCTCTGTTATGGGTTTTCCTCCGTTTCTATGGCGATCAGACCGAAGCGTTTGAATGGAAAACAAAATGCACGATGTCCTATTTTTTTTCAATTGATGTTTTCATATGTGTGTGCCAGTCTGTTTGTCTTTTGATCACTTTACTTCTTTCTCTGTCACTAGTTGTCCTCCGACTCCTTTCTCCAATGTTTATTGTAGTGAGACAGGAAGGTATGACTGAAAAAAAAAAAACTACGATGTCTTAACATAAGTTTTGACTTCTAATCTTTTCTTTTACTATATTAGAACGTGTTCATAACATATGTTTTAAAACATGAAGTGTGTAGGACTGAAAAATATATAAAAAAGATTCATTCAGTCAGGTTTTTGGATTTTGTTCTATTTTTATTTGTTTGTTTCTCATGTGTGAATGTGCTGGAGTGACAACTGACATGTCACACGTATGTCAGTTTTTTTTGTTGATGTTGTTGTTGTTGCGATGCGATATACAGAATACAGCCACACTGCTGCCCTTCAAATGTATACGATTTTTTTTTTATCGCTGCTGGTTTGCTGTTCTTCTGTAGTTTCATGGTGATGATAGCTACCAACGCTCCGTTATAAGTCAGTCTCATTTTACATAATGTCAAAACAAGCTGGAGATTTGGACACTGTCTGTTTGCCCGTCTCTGTGTGTGTGTGTGTGTGTGTGTGTGGTGTGTGTGTGTGTGTGTGTGTGTGTGTGTGTGCGTGCGTGCGTGCGTGTGTGTGCGTGTGTGTGTGTGTGTGTGTGTGTGTGTGTGTGTGTGTGTGAGAGAGAGAGAGAGAGAGAGAGAGAGAGAGAGAGAGAGAGAGAGAGACGGAGACAGAGAGAGGGAAAGAGACAGAGAGACACAGAGAAAGAGATAGAGAGAGAGAGACAGAGAAAGAGAGAGAGAATTACGGAAAATACCATTGTAATTACGTTGTGATTTAGCTAACTTACTGATTTGAACTGTACTAAAGAAAGTAAGTCTTTTTTTTAATGATGGAAGCAAATGCATCTTTCCATCTCACATTAATCCATGCTTGAGACTAGGTCCAAACTGAAACGCAATGCACTAAATGGTCGCCAAAATTAGGTTTTTTCTTTTCTTTTTAAAAGAACGCTTCTTGTGAAGTAGTGTCCCTTTTGGCATTTCGCTGGGAAGTGCTCACGTGGAAATTCCTCTTCATTCTGCCTTGTAATATTATTGAAAACAAAAAGATAGACAGCCTTAGTAAGCAACCTTTATGTTGTTCTCATTACATCTGTAAAAAAAAAAAAAGTCACATAGAAATATTTCACTTTTATCTATGATTCGTTCTCCCATGGTCTGAATTTGAAACTGGTCAAGCAACAGACACATGTACTTCAATAAATGGCTTCAAAATACAAACACTACATATACGTGTCTTGCGTTCTGATCTATTGGTATTTTCAAACATTTGACGCTTCTATCCTGTACCTTGAAAGTCATTTACTGTTCATGAGTTAGAACTGAAAATCGCGATGTTAACGAATCGTAACAAATTTAAAAGGTATCTGAAAGATCTCCGGCTGTCAACATGGACAGACGAATTACAAGACAAAACACGACACGTTGGGAGCCCTTATATCGCCTTCAGGCGAGATAGACTCATAGTCTAAGGCATGGTTTTCTAAAGTCGAAATAGAATGCCACCTGAAACAATGCTTTCGACTGAAAACAATACCTTACACTACAAGTTTATCTTGCCTGAAGAAGATCTTAGGGCTCGAAATTCGTCTTGTTTTGTTGTGTAATTCATGTGTCCATGGTAACTGCCG
>JADBJO010003662.1:85000-102500 GCA_016801955.1 Conus betulinus | reverse complement strand
AGGAGACACTCTCCAATGGGGAGAAAACTCACTAACATATAACTCCTAGTCAAATACCGGTATTTCGAAACCTGATTGTTTCTCCTCAGTGACCGCGGAAAGTGATAACTTAACTCCTCTGCCTTTTCGGTTTTAAGAAGAATGCTATCCCAGAAAAAGGCTGGTGTGCAATACGATAGTATGTTTGTTGAGTTTTTAAAAAAAAACAACCAAAGGTGCCACCCAAGAAGCAGAAGAAAATCATGAAAGGGCAAAACAACCTACATTTTGTAGTGAAAAGTAGAAATATAAAAAGATAACCTCTTAAGATACAAGTGTTGAGGGCCAGTTCTTGGAATGAATCCGCAAGGGACTAAATTATAATTGACTAATAAATTCCAAGGATAAGTAACCAAGCACCATTTCAGCAACTTACAGAGCAGCTTGGTGTTGCAAAGACTGCAAGAAATATTTTAGGGGGGTGGTAAGCCTTCATATCTGCAGTGGTAGATGATTCTGCCTAACTGACAGTATGTGCTTGAGTGGGTGAATGGGGAATAAATAAATGCTTCTCAAAAATGAACCTTCAGCAAGCTTATAGTCTCCAAAGCGGGAGACCATCTCCAATGGGGAGAAAGCTCACTAACATATAACTCCTGGTCAGATACCGGTATTTCGAAACCTGATTGTTTCTCCTCAGTGACCGCGGAAAGTGGTAATTTGACTCCTCTGCCTTTTCGGTTTTAAGAAGAATGCTATACCAGAAAAAGGCTGGTGTGCAATACCATAGTATGTTTGTTGAGTTTTCAAAAAAAAACTAAAGAGCAAAACAAGCTACATTTTCTTGTGAAAAGTAGAAAATATAAAAAGATAACCTCTTAAGACAAGTGCTGAGGGCCAGTTCTTGGAATGAATCCGCAAGGGACTAAATTACAATGAAACAATAAATTCCAAGGATAAGTACCGAGCACCATTCCAGCAACTACAGAGCAGCTAGGTGTTGCAATGACTGCAAGAAATATTGAATTATAAACAAAAAGCTTGCTCTTATGTCTCAGATTATAGAAATAGGGGGGTGATAAGCCTTCATATCTGCAGTGGTAGATGATTCTGCCTAACTGACAGTATGTGCTTGAGTGGGTGAATGGGGAATAAATAAATGCTTCTCAAAATGAACCTTCAGCAAGCTTATAGTCTCCAAAGCGGGAGACCATCTCCCAATGGGGAGAAAGCTCACTAAACATATAACTCCTGGTCAGATACGGTATTTCGAAACCTGATTGTTTCTCCTCAGTGACAACACCTAGCTGCTCTGTAAGTTGCTGGAATGGTGCTCGGTACTTATCCTTGGAATTTATTGTTCATTGTAATTTAGTCCCTTGCGGATTCATTCCAAGAACTGGCCCTCAGCACTTGTCTTAAGAGGTTATCTTTTTATATTTTCTACTTTTCACAAGAAAATGTAGCTTGTTTTGCTCTTTCATGATTTTCTTTTGCTTCTTAGTGGCACCTTTTTAGTTAGTTTTTTGAAAAACTCAACAAACATACTATGGTATTGCACACCAGCCTTTTTCTGGTATAGCATTCTTCTTAAAACCGAAAAGGCAGAGAGTCAAATTACCACTTTCCGCGGTCACTGAGGAGAAACAATCAGGTTTCGAAATACCGGTATCTGACCAGGAGTTATATGTTAGTGAGCTTTCTCCCCATTGGAGATGGTCTCCCGCTTTGGAGACTATAAGCTTGCTGAAGGTTCATTTTGAGAAGCATTTTTATTCCCCATTCACCCACTCAAGCACATACTGTCAGTTAGGCAGAATCATCTACCACTGCAGATATGAAGGCTTACCCCCCTATTTCTATAATCTGAGACATAAGAGCAAGCTTTGTTTATAATTCAATATTTCTTGCAGTCATTGCAACACCTAGCTGCTCTGTAAGTTGCTGGAATGGTGCTCGGTACTTATCCTTGGAATTTATTGTTTCATTGTAATTTAGTCCCTTGCGGATTCATTCCAAGAACTGGCCCTCAGCACTTGTGTCTTAAGAGGTTATCTTTTTATTTTCTACTTTTCACAAGAAAAAATGTAGCTTGTTTTGCTCTTTCATGATTTTCTTTTGCTTCTTAGGTGGCACCTTTAGTTTTTTTTTTTGAAAAACAACAAACATACTATGGTATTGCACACCAGCCTTTTTCTGGTATAGCATTCTTCTTAAAACCGAAAAGGCAGAGGAGTCAAATTACCACTTTCCGCGGTCACTGAGGAGAAAACAATCAGGTTTCGAAATACCGGTATCTGACCAGGAGTTATATGTTAGTGAGCTTTCTCCCCATTGGAGATGGTCTCCCTCTTTGGAGACTATAAGCTTGCTGAAGGTTCATTTTGAGAAGCATTTATTTATTCCCCATTCACCCACTCAAGCACATACTGTCAGTTAGGCAGAATCATCTACCACTGCAGATATGAAGGCTTACCACCCCCCTATTTCTACAATCTGAGACATAAGAGCAAGCTTTGTTTATAATTCAATATTTCTTGCAGCAGTCATTGCAACACCTAGCTGCTCTGTAAGTTGCTGGAACGGTGCTCGGTACTTATCCTTGGAATTTATTGTTTCATTGTAATTTAGTCCCTGCGGATTCATTCCAAGAACTGGCCTCAGCACTTGTGTCTTAAGAGGTTATCTTTTATATTTTTACTTTTTCACAAGAAAATGTAGCTTGTTTTGCTCTTTCATGATTTTCTTTTGCTTCTTAGGTGGCACCTTTAGTTAGTTTTTTTTTGAAAAACTCAACAAACATACTATGGTATTGCACCAGCCTTTTTCTGGTATAGCATTCTTCTTAAAACGAAAAGGCAGAGGAGTCAAATTACCACTTTCCGCGGTCACTGAGGAGAAACAATCAGGTTTCGAAATACCGGTATCTGACCAGGAGTTATATGTTAGTGAGCTTTCTCCCCATTGGAGATGGTCTCCCTCTTTGGAGACTATAAGCTTGCTGAAGGTTCATTTTGAGAAGCATTTATTTATTCCCCATTCACCCACTCAAGCACATACTGTCAGTTAGGCAGAATCATCTACCACTGCAGATATGAAGGCTTATCACCCCCCTATTTCTATAATCTGAGACATAAGAGCAAGCTTTGTTTATAATTCAATATTTCTTGCAGTCATTGCAACACCTAGCTGCTCTGTAAGTTGCTGGAACGGTGCTCGGTACTTATCCTTGGAATTTATTGTTTCATTGTAATTTAGTCCCTTGCGGATTCATTCCAAGAACTGGCCCTCAGCACTTGTGTCTTAAGAGGTTATCTTTTTATATTTTTACTTTTCACAAGAAAATGTAGCTTGTTTTGCTCTTTCATGATTTTCTTTTGCTTCTTAGGTGGCACCTTTAGTTAGTTTTTTGAAAACTCAACAAACATACTATGGTATTGCACACCAGCCTTTTTCTGGTATAGCATTCTTCTTAAAACCGAAAAGCAGAGGAGTCAAATTACCACTTTCCGCGGTCACTGAGGAGAAAACAATCAGGTTTCGAAATACCGGTATCTGACCAGGAGTTATATGTTAGTGAGCTTTCTCCCCATTGGAGATGGTCTCCCTCTTTGGAGACTATAAGCTTGCTGAAGGTTCATTTTGAGAAGCATTTATTTTCCCCATTCACCCACTCAAGCACATACTGTCAGTTAGGCAGAATCATCTACCACTGCAGATATGAAGGCTTATCACCCCCCTATTTCTACAATCTGAGACATAAGAGCAAGCTTTGTTTATAATTCAATATTTCTTGCAGTCATTGCAACACCTAGCTGCTCTGTAAGTTGCTGGAATGGTGCTCGGTACTTATCTTGGAATTTATTGTTTCATTGTAATTTAGTCCCTTGCGGATTCATTCCAAGAACTGGCCCTCAGCACTTGTGTCTTAAGAGGTTATCTTTTTATATTTTCTACTTTTCACAAGAAAATGTAGCTTGTTTTGCTCTTTCATGATTTTCTTTTGCTTCTTAGGTGGCACCTTTAGTTAGTTTTTTTTTTGAAACTCAACAAAACATACTATGGTATTGCACACCAGCCTTTTTCTGGTATAGCATTCTTTTAAAACCGAAAAGGCAGAGGAGTCAAATTACCACTTTCCGCGGTCACTGAGGAGAAACAATCAGGTTTCGAAATACCGGTATCTGACCAGGAGTTATATGTTAGTGAGCTTTCTCCCCATTGGAGATGGTCTCCCTCTTTGGAGACTATAAGCTTGCTGAAGGTTCATTTTGAGAAGCATTTATTTATTCCCATTCACCCACTCAAGCACATATACTGTCAGTTAGGCAGAATCATCTACCACTGCAGATATGAAGGCTTATCACCCCCCCCCTTTTATAAATCTGAGACATAAGAGCAAGCTTTGTTTATAATTCAATATTTCTTGCAGTCATTGCAACACCTAGCTGCTCTGTAAGTTGCTGGAATGGTGCTCGGTACTTATCCTTGGAATTTATTGTTTCATTGTATTTAGTCCCTTGCGGATTCATTCCAAGAACTGGCCCTCAGCACTTGTGTCTTAAGAGGTTATCTTTTTATATTTTCTACTTTTCACAAAAAAATGTAGCTTGTTTTGCTCTTTCATGATTTTCTTTTGCTTCTTAGGTGGCACCTTTAGTTTAGTTTTTTTTTGAAAACAACAAACATACTATGGTATTGCACACCAGCCTTTTTTTTCTGGTATAGCATTCTTCTTAAAACCGAAAAGGCAGAGGAGTCAAATTACCACTTTCCGCGGTCACTGAGGAGAAACAATCAGGTTTCGAAATACCGGTATCTGACCAGGAGTTATATGTTAGTGAGCTTTCTCCCCATTGGAGATGGTCTCCCGCTTTGGAGACTATAAGCTTTGCTGAAGGTTCATTTTGAGAAGCATTTATTTATTCCCCATTCACCCTCACTCAAGCACATACTGTCAGTTAGGCAGAATCATCTACCACTGCAGATATGAAGGCTTATCACCCCCTATTTCTATAATCTGAGACATAAGAGCAAGCTTTGTTTATAATTCAATATTTCTTGCAGTCATTGCAACACCTAGCTGCTCTGTAAGTTGCTGGAATGGTGCTCGTACTTATCCTTGGAATTTATTGTTCATTGTAATTTAGTCCCTTGCGGATTCATTCCAGAAACTGCCCTCAGCACTTGTGTCTTAAGAGGTTATCTTTTTATATATTTTCTACTTTTCACAAGAAAATGTAGCTTGTTTTGCTCTTTCATGATTTTCTTTTGCTTCTTAGGTGGCACCTTTAGTTAGTTTTTTTGAAAAAACTCAACAAAATACTATGGTATTGCACACCAGCCTTTTTCTGGTATAGCATTCTTCTTAAAACCGAAAAGGCAGAGGAGTCAAATTACCACTTTCCGCGGTCACTGAGGAGAAACAATCAGGTTTCGAAATACCGGTATCTGACCCAGGAGTTATATGTTAGTGAGCTTTCTCCCCATTGGAGATGGTCTCCCTCTTTGGAGACTATAAGCTTGCTGAAGGTTCATTTTGAAGCATTTATTTATTCCCCATTCACCTCAAAGCACACTGTCAGTTAGGCAGAATCATCTACCACTGCAGATATGAAGGCTTACCACCCCCTATTTCTACAATCTGAGACATAAGAGCAAGCTTTGTTTATAATTCAATATTTCTTGCAGTCATTGCAACACTAGCTGCTGCTCTGTAAGTTGCTGGAACGGTGCTCGGTACTTATCCTTGGAATTTATTGTTTCATTGTAATTTAGTCCCTTGCGGATTCATTCCAAGAACTGGCCCTCAGCACTTGTGTCTTAAGAGGTTATCTTTTTATATTTTCTACTTTTCACAAGAAAATGTAGCTTGTTTTGCTCTTTCATGATTTTCTTTTGCTTCTTAGGTGGCACCTTTAGTTAGTTTTTTTTGAAAACTCAACAAACATACTATGGTATTGCACACAGCCTTTTTCTGGTATAGCATTCTTCTTAAAACCGAAAAGGCAGAGGAGTCAAATTACCACTTTCCGCGGTCACTGAGGAGAAAAACAATCAGGTTTCGAAATACCGGTATCTGACCAGGAGTTATATGTTAGTGAGCTTTCTCCCCATTGGAGATGGTCTCCCTCTTTGGAGACTATAAGCTTGCTGAAGGTTCATTTTGAGAAGCATTTATTTATTCCCCATTCACCCACTCAAGCACATACTGTCAGTTAGGCAGAATCATCTACCACTGCAGATATGAAGGCTTATCACCCCCCTATTTCTACAATCTGAGACATAAGAGCAAGCTTTGTTTATAATTCAATATTTCTTGCAGTCATTGCAACACCTAGCTGCTCTGTAAGTTGCTGGAACGGTGCTCGGTACTTATCCTTGGAATTTATTGTTTCATTGTAATTTAGTCCCTTGCGGATTCATTCCAAGAACTGGCCCTCAGCACTTGTGTCTTAAGAGGTTATCTTTTTATATTTTCTACTTTTCACAAGAAAATGTAGCTTTGTTTTGCTCTTTCATGATTTTTTTGCTTCTTAGGTGGCACCTTTAGTTAGTTAGTTTTGAAAAAACTCAACAAACATACTATGGTATTGCACACCAGCCTTTTTCTGGTATAGCATTCTTCTTAAAACCGAAAAGGCAGAGGAGTCAAATTACCACTTTCCGCGGTCACTGAGGAGAAACAATCAGGTTTCGAAATACCGGTATCTGACCAGGAGTTATATGTTAGTGCTTTCTCCCCATTGGAGATGGTCTCCCTCTTTGGAGACTATAAGCTTGCTGAAGGTTCATTTTTGAGAAGCATTTATTTATTCCCCATCACCCACTCAAGCACATACTGTCAGTTAGGCAGAATCATCTACCACTGCAGATATGAAGGCTTATCACCCCCCTATTTTCTACAATCTGAGACATAAGAGCAAGCTTTGTTTATAATTCAATATTTCTTGCAGTCATTGCAACACCTAGCTGCTCTGTAAGTTGCTGGAACGGTGCTCGGTACTTATCCTTGGAATTTATTGTTTCATTGTAATTTAGTCCCTTGCGGATTCATTCCAAGAACTGGCCCTCAGCACTTGTGTCTTAAGAGGTTATCTTTTTATATTTTCTACTTTTCACAAGAAAATGTAGCTTGTTTTGCTCTTTCATGATTTTCTTTTGCTTCTTAGGTGGCACCTTTAGTTAGTTTTTTTTTGAAAACTCAACAAACATACTATGGTATTGCACACCAGCTTTTTCTGGTATAGCATTCTTCTTAAAACCGAAAAGGCAGAGGAGTCAAATTACCACTTTCCGCGGTCACTGAGGAGAAACAATCAGGTTCGAAATACGGTATCTGACCAGGAGTTATATGTTAGTGAGCTTCTCCCCATTGGAGATGGTCTCCCTCTTTGGAGACTATAAGCTTGCTGAAGGTTCATTTTGAGAAGCATTTATTTATTCCCCATTCACCCACTCAAGCACATACTGTCAGTTAGGCAGAATCATCTACCACTGCAGATATGAAGGCTTATCACCCCCCTATTTCTACAATCTGAGACATAAGAGCAAGCTTTGTTATAATTCAATATTTCTTGCAGTCATTGCAACACCTAGCTGCTCTGTAAGTTGCTGGAACGGTGCTCGGTACTTATCCTTGGATTTATTGTTTCATTGTAATTTAGTCCCTTGCGGATTCATTCCAAGAACTGGCCCTCAGCACTTGTGTCTTAAGAGGTTATCTTTTTATTTTTCTACTTTTCACAAGAAAATGTAGCTTGTTTTGCTCTTTCATGATTTTCTTTTGCTTCTTAGGTGGCACCTTTAGTTAGTTTTTTTTTGAAAACTCAACAAACATACTATGGTATTGCACACCAGCCTTTTTCTGGTATAGCATTCTTCTTAAAACCGAAAAGGCAGAGGAGTCAAATTACCACTTTCCGCGGTCACTGAGGAGAAACAATCAGGTTTCGAAATACCGGTATCTGACCAGGAGTTATATGTTAGTGAGCTTTCTCCCCATTGGAGATGGTCTCCCGCTTTGTTAGGCAGAATCATCTACCACTGCAAATATGAAGGCTTATCACCCCCTTATTTCTATAATCTGAGACATAAGAGCAAGCTTTGTTTATAATTCAATATATATATATATATATATGTATGTGTGTGTGTGTGTGTGTGTGTGTGTGCGCGCGCGCGCGCGGTGTAGTCGAATGTTCGTGTGAGATTTACTAACGGTTCAGTTTGTCTCTCTTCGTTTCGTCGCTTTTCTCATCTATTCCGCCGGTAATACTACACCAAGCACAAATTACATTTCACATGTAAGAATCTGACAATAAGGAAAAGTAGTGTTTCATAGGTATTGATGAAACAAGAAGAAGAAGAAGAAGAAGAACAACAAACAACAATAACAACAACAACAACAACAGCAACACAATCAATAGACTCTGAGGCTGACATTAATGATGGATAGATTTCGGTGGGTGACATAAATGACAATGTCATCACAAGCTGACAGTCCACGCTGTTTGGCAGCGATGGTAGATTTATTTCAGTTAGTCATCATTAACGACAAAGAATGTATGTGGTTTTGTGAATCCCCCTATTTTGTTCTTTCTTTGCTTTGCTTTGCTTATTTTGTTCTTTCTTTGTTTCTTTGTTTCTTTCTTTCTTCCTTTTGTGGCTTTCTTTCTTTCCTATTTTTTTCTTCCTTTTTTTTTCTTTCTTTCTATCCATGTTCTTTCTTTTTTTTTCCCCCCTTTTTTTTTTTTTCCTTTGTTTGTTTTTCTTTCTTTTTCTCTTTCCTTCGCACTTTTTTTTTTTTCTTTTGTCTTTTGTTTCTTTTCTTCTTTCTTCATCTGCTTCTTTCTTTCTGTCTTTCGTTCCCTTTTCCTTCCTTCTTTCTTTCTTTCTTTCTTCTTTCTTTTCCTTCGCTCTTTCTTTCGTTCTTTTCTTTCTGTCTGTCTGTCTTCTCTCTTCCTTACCACTTTTTTTTTTTTCTCTTTCTTTCTTTCGCTCTTGTTCTCTTTCTTTCTTTTTTAAGAACCGAAGTTGTGATCTGCCAGTTTACAGAGCAAATCACCAGTCTCTTGGCAGCCAACCAGACAACGCGCATGCTCACTGTGAAATATGCTCGCAAAATGTCTGATTTAAACATATCTGAAATAAATGTTAGCGAACCACCAAAAAAGGTGGACAAACGAGTCACAAGACAAATTAAAAAAAAAAAGGACAATGAAAATGAACGACTTTTTCACTTAGCATAGAAGGTTTCAGCGCAAGGTAGGCAGGCGTTGATTCAACGCCTGCCTACCTTGCGCCAGCCTACCTTGCGCTGAAGAGATCTAAGCTAAGTGAAAAAGTCGTTCATTTTCATTGTCCTATTTGTTTGTGTCTTGCCTGAAGAAGACCTAAGAGGTCGAAACGCGTCGTGTTTTTGTCTTGTGACTCGTTTGTCCCCGTTTCTCTGGCAGTTCGCTAACATTCATTTAAGATTTGTTTGGATTTCCGCCTGCAGTCGTCTCACTTTACAATTAGATCTAGTCTGATTTGAGTTCACAATTCGGCTTTGTTTCCGGCATTGTTATATGTTCTGGGATGTCTTTGACAGTGAGAGGCCACCTTCTGGGACATACAGGCGAGTGGACATTCGAGAGACAGACAAATAAAAACAAAGTTCTGAATGGACAATATGAAGGACTGAAAATATTCACGCTGCCTCTGCCCCGTCGCGCATGATTGAGGGCAGGGGGAGCGGGCAGATACGAGAACGAACGGCAGGGAGTCCCCCGCCTCACTCACCAACTCCCCCCCCACCCCACCCTTCCTCTACCCTACCTGAGGCCCACGGTCATGGGATACATCATTGATAGATGTCAACATGTCCAAACTTCCACATAACATGTCTATCAACTAGACGATGGGGGAGGATGGGGGGGGGGGGGGGGGGGGGTAGGGGGAAGAGGGAGGTAGGAGAAGGTAAGGGGAAAAAGAGGAAAGGGGAAGGGTTCGTCATAGTAGTCATTAAGTCCCCCCCCCCCTCTCTCTCCCCCCCCCCTCCTCCATACCACCACCACCACCACTTCTATTGCTAAGAACGTAAAAGCAGTCCCACAAAACAAAGTAGATGGGCAACCAGCCATATACTTGTATATAAACGATTATGATATACCAAGCCTTTTCTATTGAAGACAGAGAGAGAGAGAGAGAGAGAGAGAGAGAGAGAGAGAGAGAGAGAGAGAGAGAGAGAGAGAGAGAGAGAGAGAGAGAGAGAGAGAGTTTGAATACAAAAATGAAGTACATGAATCTTGAATCAACGTTGTTGATTTTGCCTCCGTGCCAGCTGTTGCTATCTCTTATTTCACTGTGAGTTGTTGTGGGGTGCGATTATTGCTTCAACCGGATGTGCGGATCACAGTTATCAATTAATAATCCTTGAAACATTGCAGAGGAACCTCATCAACATGAAATTGTGGCTGAGTAATTTCAGTGCGACTGTGTTTTTAATAATAATGATGATACATAAATACATACATACACGCACATACGCCCACACGAGCGCGCACGTGCGCGTGCGCACGTACACGCACACCCACATATACACATACACGCACACACGCACGTAGACACAATCACAGCGCGTTTATCATGTAGTGATTTAGTGCGTGTTACACACACACACACACACACACACACACACACACACACGCGCGCGCGCGCGCGCGCGCGCGCGCGCGCACGCACGCACGCACGCACGCACGCACGCACGCACACACGCGCACATACACACACACACAGATATGTATGTATGTACATATATATGGTATGGCATCTGATTTGCACGTAGAGTAAGGCTTCTCATTACAACCACCCACCACAACCCCACCGCCTCCCCCACCCACCCCTCACCCCCAGTCACCATTCCCATGTACACCCACAAGCTGTTTCGATTCGTACGAGTCATATGTCAGCCTGCTGCATGCTCCGATGATCACCACACTCCTAGGTATTGTATATACACGTGTCCATAAGGAATGGTGTTAGTGTGTATGAGTAGATATGAGCTCAGAGAGAGAGAGAGAGAGAGAGAGAGAGAGAGAGAGAGAGAGAGAGAGAGAGAGAGAGAGAGACAGAGAGAGAGAGAGAGAGAGAGAGAGAGAGAGAGAGAGAGAGAGAGAGAGAGAGAGAGAGAGAGAGTGAGAGAGAGAGAGAGAGAGAGAGAGAGAGAGAGAGAGAGAGAGAGAGAGAGAGAGAGAGAGAGAGAGAGAGAGAGAGAGAGAGAGCCATACCATACTGAGATGATAATTTTTATCTATAGAACAGTTTTTAAACGTTCACGAATTGGTTTTAAAAACAAACAAACAAAAACTGCCGGGAAGGGAGGCGGGTGTGTGTGTGTGTGTGTGTGTGTGTGTGTGTGTGTGTGTGTGTGTGTGTGTGTGTTAAAAAACATCTTTTGAGTAGATGAGACTTACTAAGATAAAAAGCCAGCAGTGCCAGACTTCATCCAGTCTCATAGCCGATATTGAACCGGCATCATAGCCGACATTGAACACACTAAACATTGTCAGCGGGGGATTAAAAGACTTGATCTTATCATGAAGAGGCTGAAAGTGAGTTCTTATACAAGCAGGTGTCGAATTTGAATGTTTGCCTGGTCATGCATTAACCTGCGGCCAATGCATAAGGTTAGGTTTGGGATAGGCTTTGGGAGATCAGAACATTTTCTTCTTGGATTAGTCATATCCTATCTGTGCTTCCGAGCTGAATCTTCGAGCAATTCAAAACATCAGATGGATTTCTTGCAGCTTCCTTTGCAGAAAATCAGCCGAGTCACAGCCACGAAAGTGGAGCGCCCTGAAACCTATGCCAAAGTTATATGGGTACTCTGCGTTATTAACTTGCGAATTAGAAACAAAGTTTAATATACCATGCCTGAACGAGAAGATTTTGATTGACAATGTAGAGTCGTAAGCACTGATTTTGAAAATCCGATAATTAGAATTTTTTTTTCTATATGAAATAGGCAAAATCCATCGCTTTTCAAAATAGCTGGTAAGTCTGCTGTACGTATGTATGCATGTATGTATGTATGTATCTATGTTTGTATGTATGTATGTTTGTAGGTATATATATATATACCTACAAACATACATACACACACACACACACACACACACATATATTTATATACACACACACACACACACACACACACACTTATGGACTGTGGTGTGTCTCTATCTGACGCCAAGAGCGCAGACACAATCAGCCGTGTCTCCCTGATGAGTCCGATCCAGCAGACGAAAGGCCTCGGAGCAGGCGATACATATAGATCTGCGTTCGAGAGGGATTGCGATAGTTTCCTCATGCAGCTAGTGAAGGGTTTTCATATTTATAACATACATTTTCCCAGTTACTTCATTCATCTTCATTTTTTTCCCTCCCAATTTCAGATCTTTGCCAAGTCATTATTATAATGATGGAAGAATTGTTAACCTGCACTTGTTTTCCCCCACTATTTAATTGTTCAGCAGCATTATATTGTTTGGTCAGTCAGTGTGTGATTGCATCTCTTAGGAGATCCAAGGAAAGTTGTTTTGCACAATTCTTAGCCGCTGACAATGCTTGGGTTATTGAACAGCAGAGCTGACCACTCAGACTGTTCCATATCTTTTGATCTCCCTTGCATTCTTAAATGGATCCTCAAGCATAGGCTCAAAGATTGTCCCTTACATTTTATACTGTTTCCGTAATGTTTTTAGTTTTTAACAACTTTTTTCCTCTCCACACTTTCATTTTGTTTAATTCTACTACCTTTCGCTGGCTGCTTTAGGAGTGCTGTTGGATTCTTTTCGAACCCTTGGCGGTCGGAACACCACAGACTTGTGGACTGTGGTTGTGTCTCTATCTGACGCCAAGAGCGCAGCAGACACAATCAGCCGTGTCTCCCTGATGAGTCTGATCCAGTGGACGAGAGGCCTCGTTGCAGGCGATACATATAGATCTGCGTTCGAGAGGGATTGCGATAGTTTCCTCATGCAGCTAGTGAAGGTTTCATATTTATAATATACATTTTCCCAGTTACTTCATCTTCATGTTTTTCCCTCCCAATTTCAGATCTCTGTCAAGTCATTGTTATAATGATGGAAGAATTGTTAACTTGCACTTGTTTTCCCCCCACTACTTAATTGTTCAGCATTATATATATATATATATATATATATATATATATATATATATTGTTAAAACTTTGATTAAAATGTAAGTGATTATATATATATATAGATAGATAGATAGATAGAGAGACAGACCATCTTTTATATAATATGGAACTTCTGTTTAATATTAAGCCTCGGCATCACAAAAGAAGCTTTAACATCGGAAGTATTTAAAACAGAATCATCTGTGAAGACGCGTAGATATTTACTCTTTCTATCAGGTCTTGTGCATAGGATGAAAGTAACAGAGGATTCTCGTTTTTATTGCGACCCCCATGGGAGCAGATAATTCCAGCCTGCTCTGCCACGAAGAATGTGAACAATTTGGTGCTGTAGCAATACCACTAAAAGATAGGGTACAGTTCTAAAACAATAGGGGGACACAACCATCTAGGGCATGTACACCGCTTTATTGCGGATCTCTCTTAAAACACAGGTACTCCTGTTTAGTTCAATCATGACTGAATTTGGGATGGTTCTTGTTTTCACTGTAATGTGTTCATTGTAAGTCAAATCAGCCGAGATCCGTCGGACAAATCCTAATGCAATTTTAAAAGGCTAATGAATGTTAAAGGTTTATGTAAATCTGTCTTTGAAGCTGTAAAAACACTTCTCGGCCGTACAAGAAAAAATTTAACGAACTAGCCCTGAAGCAACATGGACAAGATTAGACCACCACTTAATTACAGGAAAGCTATAAAGTATATGTCATTATTCATTTTTTTCCCCAGTGTTTTATGTTTTACTCCAAAACATTTATAGTGGAAGATGACACTGAGAAGCTTGACTTGCTTGCTTGGGTATATCAAAGTATTATCAACCTTTATTTTGACGGTTTCTCTGCCTTTATATCATTCTTTGTTTTGACGGTTGCTCTGCCTTCATATCAATCTTTATTTTGACGGTTTCTCTGCCTTTATATCAGTCTTTATTTTGACAGTTTCATATCTTTATTTTGACTGGTTCTCTGCCTTCTATCAATCTTTATTTTGACGGTTTCTCTGCCTTCATATCAACCTTTATTTTGACGGTTGCTCTGCCTTCATATCAATCTTTATTTTTGACGGTTTCTCTGCCTTCATATCAACCTTTATTTTTGACGGTTCTCTGCCTTCAATCTATCAATCTTTATTTTGACGTTTTCTCTGTCTTCATATCAATCTTTATTTTGACGGTTGCTCTGCCTTCATATCAATCTTTATTTTGACAGGTTCGCTGCCTTCAAATGTAACACTTTTCTTTGTTAAGATAAAAAAAAAAAAACAGTTTTACATGTTATGAAAAGAATTGTCAAGTCATTCTTGAAATTGCTCAATGGTTTTATTTCTGTATGTTTGTATTTGGAAAAAAAAAAAAACTTCACATTTTTTCCAGACAGCAACGTCATCTGCATAAAGAGCTAATGCACATTCAATCATGCTTACCCTCCCCCCCCCCCTCCACATAGAGAGAGAGAGAGAGAGAGAGAGAGAGAGAGAGAGAGAGAGAGAGAGAGAGGGAGACGCGTGCACTCTGCTTTGTGACAAATGTAGTAAAGAGATGGGAGAACATCTTGGCCAACACGCTACGAACAGCTGTAGCAGTTGTGTGCTCGTAAAGGCAATCTCGCCCACGTGAAACTCCAGTGGGGGAGGGTCGCAAATTTACAACACTCATTAGTGGCCATCGACTCGCCCATGTATGTTGGAAGGAAAGGAGGGGGTGAGGGAGGCAGACAGGCGTGAAGAAAGAGGGAGTGGGGGATGGGGGAGTGGAGGTGGGGAATGGGATCGAGAGGGAGGAGGTAGCAAGGTAAAAAATGAAGTAGAGATCTGCAACGGTCAAAACATTGTCGATTCTCAGAGGCGTAATTGGCTGCCTTTGTGTGCAGGTTCTGTTTGGTGTTAGAGTATGTGAGTGTGCTTGTACTGCTAAGAAGGAATTACGTTTCTTTCGTGTCTTGAAAGCTCTGTTTGACTGGCAAGCTGGTTACGTCTTCGCCACTGTGAAAGTACATGTCAGTAGTGACTTCCTGGCAAGGATAAGGTGGGTGCTAGCTGCAACTGGTTGAAGAAGAAAAAAAGAAAAAGGAAAAAGGACCTACTAGTAGTTCTTTAAATTTTGTCTTGTCTCTGATTGTAGAAATAAGGAATGGATGACTTTGTTTTAACCTGATAGCAGAGGTGAGGAAAAGTGAACTGCAGTCTGTCTTGTTACCAGGGAGGAAATTAAGATGATAAGGGATAATGGTTTGAAAAAAAAAAAAAAAGCACACACACACACACACACACACACACACACACACACACACACACACACACACACACACACACACATATATATATATATATATATATATATATAAGATGATAAGGGATAATGGTTTGAAAAAAAAAAAAAGTAAAGCACACACACACACACACACACACACACACACACACACACACACACACACACACACACATATATATATATATATATATATATATATATATATAAGATGATAAGGGGTAATGGTTTGAAAAAAAAAAAAGTTAAAGCACACACACACACACACACACACACACACACACACACACACACACACATATATATATATATATATATATATATATATATATATATATATATATATATATATATATATATATATATATATATATATTCTAACCAACAACAATTTAAGAAAAGTGCTCAACCGAATTGGGAGCGGCATCTGACGACTGCACCAGCAAGAAACAGCGCTGTTGATTTTATGCTTACCTTTTAATCCAACTTTTAACAAATATATATATATATATATATATATATATATATATATATATATATATATATATATATATATAGAGAGAGAGAGAGAGAGAGAGAGAGAGAGAGAGAGAGAGAGAGAGAGTTCATTACTTAGGGTGTCCTGGAAAGGTGACATCTGTAATTGGTGGTCAAACTGCTTCGACTGACATTGAAACCAGGTGAGGGTAGTCGACGGATATGAACCTCCAAATATTTAGAGGGGGAAGGGGGAGAAGGAGGGGAATGATGCCTGTACTAGCATGCAACGACCATGGCTCCAGACTGGGCAGAGAATGTCACCACAAGCATCCAACTGCCACAAAGGGCGGTGGGAGTTGGGGGGGGGGGGGGGGGGGGGAGGTCTGCTGTGGTCCATGAAGAGTGAGAGACGTTACAAGGCACAACAGGTCTCACTGTTGTCTTCCCTGTTATCCAGCAAAATCACAACAGTCTTTCTCCTGTGGTAGGATTTTAAAAAGAGCTCAAGATGTCCAGAAGGTTTAACAGCATCTCAGCGTTGTCTGAGCAGGCCTTTAGAGAGGATCATAACTCACCTGAATGTGTGTAGGGACTAGAAAACATGTCTTATAAATTGCCTGTTCTATTGATAAACTAGCCAGCAAGATTTGACTGGTAGTTTCACCATTCCGTGCCTTATAAAAGAAAGGTTAAAAAACACCTCTTGGTACAAGTCACCCTGAATCACCAGATAGGATCAGTCTCTGCGCAGACATTTTCAGATGCGAAATCTGTCTTCAGATGAGGCATCAGTAACGCCACAAACTGATTTTACCATCTACATGGCCTTATGGTGGCACAGGTCCCACACCAAGGCATCAAGCGGCAGGTGGATCCTTGCACAGTCTTTACATACCTCACAGAGGCCTTTGATATAGTCAGAGTATGGTGCAGCACTGTGTTGTATACCATTGGAAAGCTGGCTATTATTAAAAAAAAAGTATTTGAAGCTCACTTGTCTGTTATGTGATGACATAATGGAACATGCCTGTCCCAGTTGTTGCATCCTAGCAGCATTCAACATGGCGAGGAGGTTGAAGCATAACTGTGCACTTGCCTCCTTGCTCTTCACATATCTTTCCCGTTTGTCCTGAACTATTGAATCTCAAACAGACAGGGTGGGTTTCCTTTCGTTTTCCCAGAATAAAAGCCACGACATAGACACTCGAAAAATAACTATCTAGGCGCTCTCTTCAGATAACGGCGCTCTCACAGAACACTCAGAGGTTGACCTCCTGCTTATGGTCGACAGATTCACCAAAGCCTCTCAACTTTGGGGACTCAACTTCAGGCTTGACCACATTACTGGTACTGAACTGAAGACAAGCAGTCACTTCAGTTACCTGTAGAGAGTGTCATCATTCCTGAGGATTCTGTCCGAGAGAACTGCATGCATCAGCACGGCCAATTTAGCTCCAGTCAACTCCAGTCTGATGCGTTGAATGAATCACAAGAACCTTAACCGCTGATGCATGTGTGTGTGTGTGTGTGTGTGTGTGTGTGTGTGTGTGTGTGTGTGTGTGTGTGTGTGT
>JADBJO010003662.1:77500-80000 GCA_016801955.1 Conus betulinus | reverse complement strand
GCTGTAGTCATATGCTAGAATCCCGTTAGAGTCACCAGTGACAACAATTAGTTGCCTATAACTCAACTGAAAGACAGAGACTGAAGTGTAGTGTCTGAGATTTTCATTATTTCTACGATGATCTTTACAAACATAGCACACACACACACACACACACACACACACACACACACACACACACACCACACACACACACAACCTAAACCAAAGGGACATAACTCTTAGACCAGAGGAAGTCGCTGCAAGCCTAATGCACAGGTAAATCTCACCACGTCATTCTCTGTCTGAGGATGTAAACAAGGTCTGAAGTTTCCAACAACAGGCCATCTGTTGCCTTCCTCAGTGAATCACAGCAACTGGTCGATAAAGCGGTTCAGCGAATCTTCGCAGCTGGTCGATAAAGCGGTTCAAATGCACGTGTCCATTGCCACCGACAGCTAAAGAAAAAGGGGAGAAAAACGTTTACCATCCTGAACAATGCTGCTGATTCGCTGAGGTCTAGCTTGGTGGACGTTCATTCTGCCTGTATATATACATGCATTCGTGCATGCCTGAATGCACGTATGTTGTGTGCTTATATGTATATATATATGTCTGTCTGTCTGTAATGTTTGTATGTCTATAAATTCATAGCTGAATATTTATATATGTGTGTATATAAATACATAGCTGAATGTGTATGTATGTATGTACGTATATATGTATATGTATGTATATATGTGTGCATATATGCATGTATGTATCAATGTATGTATGCAGGCATGCATGTGTGTGTATATACGTATGCATGTATATATGTGTGTATATATGTGTATATATGTATGCATGCACGTATGTATATATGTATATATGTATGTATGTATGCATGTATGTATGTATATATGTGTGCATATATGTATGTATATATCAATGTATGAATGCAGGCATGTATGTATGTATGTATGTATGTATGTATGTATGTATGTATGTATGTATGTATGTATGTATGTATGCATGCACGTATGTTTCTAAGTAAATAAATACATACGTGAATAAGTGAATATGCATACATTCATGTGTGCGTGCGCGCGCGCGCGCGCGCGTGTGTGTGTGTGTGTGTGTGTGTGCGCTTTAAATGGGTTCTCAATCTCCCTATTTTTACCCCACTTTTTTTTTGCTTTATCAACTCTCATTTACGATATAAATATGTATGCTCTATTACTGATATATAAACTATCTATTTTGATGCCTAACATGTTGGTTTATCAATGTGCGAATGTTTGGTGTACTGACATTCATTTTTTTTTGTTACAACAACGAAGAAGAAAATGAAAAAAGATAAAGAGAAAAACAGACAGAGAGAGAAAGAAAATAAGAAGGAAGGAGGGAAGGATAGAAGGAAGGTAGGAAGGAAGGAAGGATGGATGGAAGGAATAATTCGCAGATAGTAAAGCTAACGAAATAAAGAAATAAATGCATAGCTGTGTAGCAAATATGACGCCTAATATGTAACAAGCCTAGATGTGTCTAGGTTGAATACATTTACAAATTTAAGTTTCCCCTAACCCCTGCCTTTCTCTCCAGTGGGCCCGAACATTCCCGACAAACCTTCCATGAAGCGGAAAACGAAAACAAGCAAGAATGACCGTAGGAACAAGAGAACAAGGAACGCAAATATGGGGAATGTTGTATAGGAGGATTAGCCTACTTCGTTAAAATACTTTTTTCGTGGTACATGGTGATGTGATGATTGCAAACGGGTTAATAACCTGTGAGAATGAAGTGGACTCCAATCAATGCGAGCTGTGAGAATGCGAGGTGAGATGTCTATCCTCTCCACTCTCGATCTAAGGCAGTGTGAAAATCAATGTTCCACTTCACGGTACGTTGTGGTAGAGTGGTACAGGGAAAAGCGCATGGCCACAGTATAGCGCCACCGCATGTATTCCCTGTTTGTATTCATGCAGTTTTCTTTCCCTTTTCCCAGAAGACAATTCCATGACAGCATTCTTGAATCATAAGCGGATAATAGCTGTGAACCCTGTTTTCGTTCAGGACAAAAGAAAGCATCAGTCTTGAGGAAAAAAAGTGTCATGCTGTTATCCATGAAGATCACAACGGTTTGATCTATTTGACCGACAGAAACATTTATTCTCATTCTGAAGGTTCACAACTTTGTTTCCTCTATTTTCAGGCTGGGGAAAGAAAGAGTAGGGGGGGGGGGGGGGGGGGGGGGGGAGTGAATATGTTTAAGGGAAAACAGCAAAAATGTGGGACCAGTTGTTCCCAGGACCACGAACATTTGTTTTATTCAAGATAGCAGTTCACTCAGTAACACTAGCGCTCATGCGCCTGTCCAGAATAAAGCAGAGATTATTTTCCTGTTATCGTGTCCAGAATAAAGTAGCGATTATTTTCCTGTTATCGTGTCCAGAATAAAACAGCTATTATTTTCCAGTTATCGTGTCCCAGAATAAAGCAGCGCCTATTTTTTCCTGTTATTGTGTCCAGAATAAAGCAG
>JADBJO010003662.1:60000-62500 GCA_016801955.1 Conus betulinus | reverse complement strand
ACAACTATGCTCTCTGTCTGTCTGCCTCTCTCTCTCTCTCTCTCTCTCTCTCTCTCTCTCTCTCTCTCTCTCTCTCTCTCTCTCTACCTCTGTGTGTGTGTCTCTCTCTCTGTCTCTCTCTCTGTCTCTCTGTCTCTCTCTCTCTCTCTCTCTCTCTCTCTCTCTCTCTCTCTCTCTCTCTCTCTCTCTCCTGGAATACGTAGGATTGCTTATAAAGATATTATCATTTTTTGACTGTTGTTCAAAAGAATATGGGTCAATAATGTCGAGTGTTTAGATGGATTGTTTGTAGAACTAGCATGTTTGTACTTTTATTGCTAGAAATGGTGTTTAAAAAAAAAAAAAAAAAAAAGCTTTCTTGTTTCGGTTTCACCATGGTGACGTTACGCTGCGTCACATCTGCTAACCCCGGAGATCACAGTGCTGAAGAGTCTACTGAAGCAGCCATGCTGATATGAGTGTTCTTACTCTCTAATATACTGTTGTGTACATCAGCACATTAACTCTCAACAGTTTCTGAGATTTTGGCATTTTGCATGACGGACGTTATTTTTATTTTTATCATTTTGTTGTTGTTGTTGTTATAACATTCTGCGCATTCGGGTTTTTAAGGCGATGTATTGCTTCAGATAACAAAAAAAATGTGTTTTAAATACCATAATTCCGGGAAGAAATCCGTCGATCACCGGTGATCAGAATTCAAGGGAAAGAAACTGAAGACAGTTAATAAACCCAAACGCACCGTCTCTCAACACATGAGAATGTCCATCGCTTATAGAGCATTCAGGTTTGCCCGTTGAGTAGCAGTTGATAAAACAAAAACAAAAAACAAAACAAAACAAAAAAACAAAACCAAAAAGAAGAGGGGGGGGGGGGGGGGGGGGGGGGGGGAGGGGGGGGAGGGGGCGCGCAAAGAAAAAGACGATTTAAAGGAAGAGAAGAGATTAGAGGAAATGCGGATAAAATGGACGGGGAAGGACCAAAACCAATTGTCATAGTTATTATTTACAAAGCTACAAAGCCATTATTTTAAGACGTTCTAATTCTGACCTCTTTCAAAAGCAAATTGTGGTGAGATTCAAAACTCCGTTCTCCTGGAATGCAAAACCCGGGCACAAGCAATGGGTACTTTTTATCCCCAATAGTTTGAACAGGAATTACTTTGTATCCCACGTTTCTTCTGTGTTCAGAATAAGTCCGATTCGGATGGCAATGTTCCCATGATAATATAGAATCAGTCCTTTCGTTATATTTTTTTCAAACTTGTCAATAAGTAATTGATGATGATATTTGACCAATGACACTTCAGAAATGATATACTATATAAAAAAAGAACAGATGTGATTTTCTGTGGCGGCTTAAATGTACGTGTGGGGAAACAGTGTAGAAGAATAAAGAGTGGAAATTTGCTCAGAAGCAACTGAATTTTGCAAGATGGTCTGATTTCTCGATAAATACTCTGTGTCTGTCTGTCTGTCTGTCTGTCTGAGTCTCTCTCTCTCTCTCTCTCTCTCTCTCTCTCTCTCTCTCTCTCTCCTCTCTCTCTCTCTCTGGAAAGCGGTGAGAATTGGTTCGATATGCATCCTACCCCTAAACATAGAAGACATGGCAAAAACAACAACAACAACAACAAGTACAACAACTGTTCATCGTTCATCCAAAACAAAAAGAAAAGCACTAAGAGATAGAAAATCTTGGGTCATTTTATTGTGAAATTGGCTCTTTAACTGACAAAAGATTTAGTGCCGTTCAGAAATGTATTTTAAGGTCTTTTCATCACAGATGGTTTGAGAATAATAATGCAAATATACAGATTTGTGTTCTTTTCGACAATCTAGCTGCTTCAGCTCGAGCTATAAGAAACTTAAACAAACATTAGTGTGCCACCGAACAGTGTGTGTGTGTGTGTGTGTGTGTGTGTGTGTGTGTGTGTGTGTGTGTGCGTGCGTGCGTGGCGTGCGTGCGTGCGTGCGAGCGTGCGTGCGTGCGCGCGCGCGCGTGCGTGCGTGCGTGCGTGTGTGTTGCGTGCGTGCGTGCGTGCGTGCGTGTGTGTGTGTGTGTGTGTGTGTGTGTGTGTGTGTGTGTGTTTATGCTGTCTGATCAACATACGTATCTACATCTACACACAGTTACATTCACTATTTAGTTGATCGTTTTCGCATTCATTTATTCAAAGCCCAAGCCCTCTTGAAACTTCCTACGAAATAAGCTCTCAGAAGTGACAGACAGACATCTGAGAGTATGGAGAAAAGAACAACGATGGAGAGGCTTACAACAATGAAAGGTCAATTTCAGTGGGTGTGATAGAAGATGACGACTCACGCCAGCTTGACAGTGAGAGAGAAACTGACATATGAAGTGGATGCGCACAGAGGGCAGACAGCGCCACACGCAGATTGACAGAAATGGTGGATAGATTTCACTGGATAGTCATAAATGACACTGACACACTGCAGGTTATCCACACCCCCCCCCCCCTGCCCCCCCCCCCCCCCCCCCC
>JADBJO010003662.1:47500-52500 GCA_016801955.1 Conus betulinus | reverse complement strand
GTGCTTGCACAACGCAAAATGACTGGACAACAACAACTACTACTACTGCAACAATCCCTCCACCTATACCCACCCCAAGCACACACATATTTTCAAAGACACACACACACACACACACACACACACACACACAAGCGCGCACGCACGCTCGCACGCTCGGCACACACACACACACACACACACACACACACACACACACACACACACACACACACACACACATACTGTGTACTCGCTGATTTACAGATTGGTAATGTCCCACCAATGCACGCCAACCAAACACAACACACGTCTTCAGCATGCATTAGGGGTCCCTGAGGGATTCAAAATCTTATCTTAAATGAAACGGATTTTGTGAATGTTTTAAAATATAACGCTCTGCGGTTTCAGCAAAGCCAAATTGTCAAGACCCCTTAGTTACTGAATATGCTGTGGTGCTAGATTTAAGTAGCCGTCGTGCTGGATACTGAGGGGGCTAGTCCACATAGGGAAGCATGCCACCGTTTAGTTGAAGTGTTTTTAAGTAGATTAAAGTAGTAGATTAAATAGATTGTCAACATTCAGTATCATGTCGCATTAAAAGTAGCCATTCACAAAGAAAACAAATGCAGAAGCCGATCATCTTCAATTCCATTCCATTCAATTCAATTCAATCAAGTTTATTGTCCATCGGAAATTGTTCTTCTGCTCATTGTGGGATAGCTACCTAAAACCCAGCTAGGCAGCCAAAACGATGGCAAAAAAAAAAAAGTTACACACACCACCAAAACCAACACGACCACCACCACCACAATCATCATCTGTCCATTCAATCATAATGTACACGATGATGCATATGACAGCCGTGATACCAAGGACGAAATGAACAGTGAATTTAAGAACCTTCACAAAGGAGGAGTGAACAGACAAGGACTTGTTGTTCAAAGTGTTTCAAATATGTCTTCTTCAGTGACAGAAACGTGCACAATAACCCTTCTTCCTGTCTTTAAACAATTTCTTTAATCCTGTTGTCTTCATGCTGTGTCTCATGTTGGAGCACAGACGTTCTCAGCGAAGTTTGAAGAGTATACAGGTAGGCATGAACTGAATTGAACTGATATACTTGAAATTAGATATTGCACATGCCAGTTACAGAGCAGATCTTAAAGACAAACACGTGGAAGGCAGGCAGAGAGTCTGCCAGCCAGACAGATAGACACACACAGATTAGCAAGAGAGTGAAAATGCTGTCTCTAGGACTGCAGAATCTGTAATACCGCTTTGCAGCACTTCGTGTTCTCTTCCGTATCTTCCCAGGACACACGACTTTCTAAGGACACGGTATGTTCAAAGGAGACAAATCTTCAATGTGACACACACACACACACACACACACACACACACACACACACACACACACACACACTGCTACAATCCAAGTCGACCTCGTTATTACTAGGTGTTTCCAAGGGGACGCTACAAAACAGGAAAGATGGTGCCGGTGAAACAGGAGGACAAAGGCTGTGCAGTGAAACATGATACACCGCAGGCGGCACATGAAAGGGGCAGGAAAGCCACTCCTGATCTACGATCATGAAAGCGAGAGGGGGTCTGTGGAGGAAACATTGAATTCCCATGGGAAATAGCGCCCTCCGCTATCACAGATAATGGTTGGTAGTCCTCTGTAGGGGACACTTCATCCCCTCTTTCCCTCTCTCCCTCCCTGGCTATCCTCCAAGTACCTTCCCCACCACAATGATCACCTTACTCTCTTCCTCCCAGGCTGATGACCATGCTGCCATCGATACAGAATTTTCTCCCGGACTCTGTCACTGTTTCTCCGTCCCCACCTCTCCTCATCTCCCACCTCTTTCTTTCTCTATCTCTTTGCCTCGAGGCTTACTTTTATACCGGTATACCGTCTTCACTACTCTCTCTCTCTCTCTCTCTCTCTCTCTCTCTCTCTCTCTCTCTCTCTCTAGCCGTCAAAAGGTTTTGATCATGGGTTTTGTTTGTAGACATATGACAGAGGCAGTTCCTTTACTGTCTGGCACCAGTATTTTGCCTAGTAGAGCGAGGGGCATCACGTGTCTTCATCTGTCTCCTGCATCTTTTACTAATTGTCTCAAGACCTACATCCCGCAGATTATTGTGTGACTGATGGACTAAACCACATGCTAGGCGATGGTGATGCAATTCAAATGGATAAAAAGTCTTCTGCAACAAAATTGCAAACCACGATGGAAGAGTTTCCAAATGAACATAAACAGCCCTGTGCTTTTTTTTTTTTTTAACAAAGGTGAACCACCCAGCTGGAAGATGTAAGAGGGGCATGGGACCTGCCAAGGGGTATCAACATAGGTATATGGACACACACACACACGCACACACACACACACACACACACACACACACACACACACACACACACACACACACATATATATATATATATATATATATATATATATATGAATGAGACTAGTGGTCAGTCATGCGACTGGTCAAAGTCCTTCACTAAGCCAAACTGATGCCTGTGAACGTCCATCTTAATGCAAAGGCATAGGAACAAACAAGTTCAAACCACTCATCTTTGAGATGCTGATCAGACTGAATGATGTCCCACGCGAGCTCTGCTCTTATAATTATGCGAAAGGTTTGCCTTTTAAGTTCATAGATATCTATGATCCCTCTTATCATCTGGCCTAAATACAATATACTTGGTTATTTCTACTACTCATCCCTGCTTAGGCTTTTAACTATTTATGTCGTATTCTTCCCATTGCCACCCCCTCCTCCCACTTCTCTCTTCCTCCTTTTCCATCCCACGTCCTCTCTGTCTAGCCTACCACTTTGACCATTTCACCATTATCAGTTAGGACTGTAAACCATACGAAAGCTTGAAAAGATACCTGAATATGAATACACGATTATGTGCACGTTTGGACACACACACACACACACACACACACACACACACACACACGCTCCCATCATACAAGTTACCTTGTCATAACTAGGTGTTACCAAGGGGACGCTACAAAACAGGAAAGATGGTGCCGATGAAACAGGAAGACAAATGCTGTGCAGTGAAACATGATACACAGCAGGCGGCACATGAAAGGGGCAGGGAAGCCATTCGTGATCTACAGTTAATGAAGAAGTGAGAGTTGAACAGTGAGTTCCCATAGGAAATATTTTCTTTCTCGACCACAATAAGTAGAGATTGGTATTGTTCGTCACGGGTTGCTGAGTCTTTTACTTTTTGGATAAAAAAACAAATCATTTAAAAAAAAACGAAAAATGTGCAAGACCATCAAAGAGGTGAAGAGATCTTCAATCCGAACATTTGTGTATGAGAAATGTGCTAATGAGATCTGGTTCATGCCTTCAGGGAACTGCCTGTGATGGAATATGATGTACATCACTATGAGCTGCAGAGTCTTTGAACACCTGTATGACAAGTTCACAAGCTTGTATGGCATGTTTGGTGCAGTGTTCAGGATAAGTGTTCAAGTCAGACTCGACTGCTTGCTCTGCCTCACATCATTTAACATTCACCTATGAACAAAACTGACCAAAACACAGAGCGGTCACAGATCATCCAGTAGAGATGGCATGTCATCGTTTTTTGTGTGTGCGTAACTGATAAAAACAATTGGCCTCTTGAAGCAGAGCTGAGTGTTCTTTTTCTTTCATGTTAACAATTCAATCTGACGGCAGCATATATCAATCGTTACTTATAGTTTTCTAGCATGACATGGTGCTGCGAGGGAATTAACTATTCTGACAAAGGGAACACGGTGATGAAGGAAAAAGAAAAAGAGAGAATCAAGAAGAAAAAATGAAAAACCGTCTCCCTCCCCTCCAGTTTCTCTCTTCCTGTTTGATTTTGCATACAGTTTTGCATGTAGTTAAGGAGCAAAAAACATGGAGGAAGACTGAGGATAAATGTTGCAATGTTTCTCTGTAAATAAGATACTGTATTAAGGAAAGAATATACCCCTCCTGCCCACCACTCCTCCTTATTCCTAGGTTTGAGACAGCGTGCTAAAATCAGATGACAGCTAACTTTGAAACAAATAATACCGTGAGATAGTGCTCCTACAGACTCTGTTGACAAATAAATGTAACAAAAACACTCCATCAGTTACTAGTATCGTAACGAGCTGAGTAGTCTTCATTAGGTTCTCGTGTCTTTGGCATGAGGATCGGTGTTTGGAAGACAAAGAATTGATGGTGATGACTGATAATGCCAAGAGCACTGGGGAATGAATTAAAGCACGGGGCCAGACACATGAAACTGTCGCACTTTCAGAAATTGTATGTTATCGTGGCAGATGACGGATCCATTCACAGACCAGTAGAGACAATATCAGCACGAACAAAACCAAAGACATCTAGTGTGACATGTGCACCTTCTTCCCCTTCCCTCATAAATCATGGTCTGACAATGACCGCAGAGATAATCAAGGATGCCACTGCTGTGTGTGTGTGTGTGTGTGTGTGTGTGTGTGTGTGTGTGTGTGTGTGTGTGTGTGATATCTCTCTCTCTCTCTCTCTCTGTGTTTGTGTGTGTGTGTGTGTGTGTGTGTGTGTGTGTGTGTGTGTGTGTGTGTGTGTGTGTGTGTGT
Organism: Conus betulinus; assembly: GCA_016801955.1. Lineage (NCBI taxonomy): Eukaryota > Metazoa > Mollusca > Gastropoda > Neogastropoda > Conidae > Conus > Conus betulinus. The sequence goes on along the minus strand of JADBJO010003662.1, from coordinate 47,888 downwards.
GTGTTCTGCTGAGAAATGCCTCCCTATTCTGTCACTCATTGCTCGTGTCTTGATTCTTTCTTTTCTGTCCACTCTCCTTTGCCTGCAAGCATACAATGTTTCATTCTTGATTATTAAAAACCTTAGTTTCTGACACACAATATTCGTTGTGTACTGAAAATGAGCGTAATTCTGAGAGTTCAGCCCATTCTGCAATGCTGTTTGCGATTAGAAAGAAATAGTTTCAGTATTTACATTTTCAATTGAATTGGCATTTTTCTCTTTTGGTCAGGTGGATAGTTTTTCGTGGCTACTTTGTACAGTTGTTGATTTATAAGGGTTGCACACGTTATGCTTGCTGTGTGAAGGATTTTACGCTACGTCGATCTGTGGACGATTTTAGGTTTTA
>JADBJO010003662.1:42500-45000 GCA_016801955.1 Conus betulinus | reverse complement strand
ACAAAACAAAACAAAGAAAGAAAAGTAAAGTTTCAAAAACAACGACTGAGGAAAATGAAGCAAAATTTGAAAAGAGAGGGATTAATTACCGCCAAGGACACAGACAAACAACAGTGTCTAATCCTGTACTGTTGTTTGTCTGTGTCCTTGGCAGTAACTAACCCCTCTCTTTTCAAAACAACAGTAAACATTTGGAAAAAAAAAAAATGACCCACAAAGGCCAAACTTTTGTCCAAGAATGCCACCACCTCCACTTCATCTGACTGCAGAGAATGAGGGGGAAGATGAGCTGAACCACAAAGAAACTATGAAGACGAACCGTTCCTGACAGCTAGATGGTCTGCCCCGGTCAGCATTTTGCATCTGTCTGCACTGAATGGTCCTCGACGTTTGTGACACTCTCTCCGTCACCCACAAAGTATCGCTTAGGGGGACAGGGGAAGGAAATGTGAATGGATGGATGAACCAGATTAATGGAGCATCCGTGGGGTAGTAGAGAAGGCGTATGGACAAGGGGCTGGTATAGCAGACCGCTGTCCTCTTTAATGAACTGACCATCCTTCTCAGGCCTGGATTCAGACTCGACATTTTTTTTAAAAACTGTTTCTATATAAGTATTGTACAAGAATATGGAGAAATGTCTCATAATAAACATAGAACAAATAACCTTCTAGGGCGGTTACAATAACCGACCTTTGCCCTGAGATGCTCTCTGCTGAGTAGGGGAAGTGAGAAGAGAGAGAGAGAGAGAGAGAGAGAGAGAGAGAGAGAGAGAGAGAGAGAGAGAGAGAGAGAGAGTTAAAATGAAATAGCAACAACAACAAAGACATCATCATCAACATCACCAACAACATCAACACCATCAACAACAACAACAACAACAACAACGTTAAACAACTACAAGCGAACACAAAACTCCATTTGAAATACAATGGAGAATCTGAATCCCCTCCCCCCCCCCCCCCCCCCCCCCCCCCCCCCCCCCCCCCCCCCCCCCCCCCCCCCAAAACAAAGAACAGAAACCGTAATTTTAAAAAAAAATGACCAGCCAACCTGTCTGTGCTGCATCTCAGGGTAAAGCATGTGTCAGGATAGATGGAGAGGGAAAGGGTGAAAAAGAACACACTAGCGAAGAATGTTCCAATGAAGCAACAGGAAAATGACGCCAAGTCCAATGACGCTAGAAAGATGACGCGAAATAGGGCGTGGAGAAATCAGGACAAAAGAACACCAGAACAATAAGAAACATTCTGACTCCCCAAATGTTTTGGTTATTAGTGATTCTACCTTCAATAAGATTGATTCAGTCCGACTGGGGATGGCCTATGGTCTTCAAGTTGCAACCCGAAAAGGTTTGTCATTGATGACATCCAAACAGTAGCTGAAAAGGCTAGGGAAGATCTATCTCCTGATCCAGAGTGCATAGTTTTGCACGTGGGGATAAACAGCCTTAAAGGAAAAGAAGCAGTTGAAAGCGGAAGAAAAATGCCATAGAGACTGTCAAGGATATGTTCCCCCAAGTCAAAATAGTTTTCAGAAAGGCTCTTCCGGTTTAGACTAGAGAGACTGGAGGCAAAGTGCATGGTATAAAAAATGTTCATGTGTACTTCATATGCATTGAAAACAAAATCAAAACCGTCTCTCTTCCGTGGGTATGATGCTGTCAGTCAGGTGAGACATTATCAGGATCTCCTTCACCCCCAGTCACGAAGGGGCGCGTTGATTGCAGGCTTCCTTGGGCGACATCTCCATAATCTCTTCTGGGAGCAACCAAATCACAGGCAGACGTGGGGAAAGTTCGTTGGCAGAGGATGGGTCGCGCCCCCCGTGACTTCCTGTCTCCCCTTGGTGTCCGATGGATCCCCCCCCCTTGGGTTGTCAGAAAATGATTCAATGAATATCGATCTTGAAGATCATCTCTTATGAAACAACAAAGTATGGGTTATTCAAAATTTTACAGTGGAATGCTAGGTCTATTTCCACTAACCTACCATCTTTCGAAAATCGTGTTCTGCAGGGAAATCACTGTGTGCTAGCCCTTCAATCTCTCAATGTTGAAAAACAGAAGCTTCCCAATATTAAGGATTTTTATTATCCTTCGTGCTGCAGTCAAAGTAAATGATAACTCAATATGTAACATGCATCAATGTATTACCCATCCGGTCCAAGGAGGACAATACAGATTGGCCTTAAAAATACGGATTTCTCTAAGAAAAAAGTGATAATTGGGGTTGATTTCAATGCCCATTGCCCCTTTCTGGGATACAAACATCTCCAACGATTACTACATGTTATAGTGGTGGCTTATTGAAAATGTTGTAGATTCGGTAGTTAATAATGTTTGAATTATGGTCGATTTACAAGAATGAAGGTCTATTACAAGCTTATGTTCGTATTACAAGAATCCTGATGGTCTCAACTCATTAATCCCATCGCTATTTGATTTGTCTTTAGTGTCCTCGAACCTTAGCTGTAGATTGTGACTGGGATGTCCCCAGGA
>JADBJO010003662.1:32500-35000 GCA_016801955.1 Conus betulinus | reverse complement strand
CACTCGTAATATCTTTGTACAATTGAAGACCTTCATTGACATACGCATCTTGCCTGATCTCTCATATCTTCGGTGTTCTGCGATGAAGAGAGAGAGAGAGAGAGAGAGAGAGAGAGAGAGAGAGAGAGAGAGAGAGAGAGAGAGAGAGAGAGAGAGAGAGAGAGAGAGAGAGAGAGAGAGAGAGAGAGATGAGCGGAGGGGAGCGGAGGGGAAGAGAAAAGAAAGCCAATGACAGTGACGAAGATTATCAAATGCACAACGGTAAAAGTACCGGGTTTTAGCCACCCATGTTTTCATAGCTACTTGCTGATATAATCATGTAAACTCGCAAGAAATTGGAGAGAGAGAGAGAGAGAGAGAGAGAGAGAGAGAGAGAGAGAGAGAGAGAGAGAGAGAGAGAGTGTGGTGTGTGTGTGTGTGTGTGTGTTAAACGAAATGTTATTCACTATAGGCCCACAACCCCTCCTGAAGGGGGATTACATCTAAATCTCAGCCTGATGTGTGTAACATTAACAACGATGACGACGACGACACACAACAACAATACAACACAAACAACAACAACAACAACACAACACACACGACAACAAAATGATACTCTGATGCATGAAAAACAACACAATAACAAAACGATACTCAAATGCAGAGAGAGAGAGAGAGAGAGAGAGAGAGAGAGAGAGAGAGAGAGAGAGAGAGAGAGAGAGAGAGAGAGAGAGAGAGAGAGAGACTGACACAGACACTGATACTGACACAATTTTGAATGCCATTAGCAAGTAAGCCCTGTTGGCAAGGGGGGTTAGAATTACTGCACTAAGAGTCATCGATAAAGACAGGAAACATAAAGAAAAGAACTCATACAATTAATAAACATTTCAAATTTATAATAGACAACGTCCTCTCCTCCCCCCAGCACACCCACACATACTTTCGAACATAGCGCACGCACGCACAATCGCCTTCATGTGTGCGCGTACGCGCGCGCGCGCGCGTACACACACACACACACACACACACACACACACACACACACACACACACACACACACACACACACACACACACGTTCGCGCACCACACTAATCCATTTTCTTTGACCATCAATCCATGCAAAATGCAGAACAAGTGTAGAATGGGATTTCTACTATCGTCACAGATATCCTAATTCAACAGATTATGATACTCTTCCTCCAAAAATCGCTGGCTTCTGCTACATATTTTGCAAATGATACAATATTTTTTTTTTGTTCCTACTTGAAAGGATTGCGATAAGATCTTTTCTCTGTGCAGCTGGCTCATTGAAAATGTTGCATCTGCTGCGAATATGTGTATAAGCAGGACAATCAAAAACAAAATGTACTTCGTCTTCATCGTTATTTCTCTCCACACACATGGGGCATGCTTTATTATCGGATGCTTCAAACCATTTTTAGTTTGCGTTGAGGCCCAGTGTTCTAGTTCTGAATTTCGTTAAGTTGTATTTATGCCATTTATGTGTAACAAATCATGAAATATTGTACCATTTCCAGATTACTCTTGAATGAAAGATACCATTCGAATTTAGCGTTTCCATCCATGCGGAAATGTCAGTTTTGTCTGCAGGAACAAATTAAACGATCCTAAACTCCGAAATGAACTGTGCAGAATATTCTACTCCCTGACTAAGCCAAACGATCCCCAAACCATTTTCTGTTAGTATTTTCTTTACACAAGAAACCCAATTAAATTTTCCCAAGTCATGTTGAAGCAAAGAGCATTCTATACGCTTGACTACAGATTCTGGTCGTTGGTAGTTTAAACTAGTCTTAACCAGTACTTAACGGCTTTGACATACGTTCCTATAAACAGAGGATATCGTCCACTCTCACCATAAGCATTTTATTCGATGCATGTAATGGTACATGCAAAATACGCTTTACTGCATATGTGTGAACCCTTTCAAAATGTGTGTTGTCGAGCAGATCCCATACCTCTGAAGCGTATGTCAGAACTGGTTGTATTTGGGTATCAAACAATTTCCAAAACAAAGCCCCGTCCGCTGAGTTCAAACTTGTCATTGTTCTCAATATCTCTATGACTCAGAGAGAGAGAGAGAGAGAGAGAGAGAGAGAGAGAGAGAGAGAGAGAGAGAGAGAGAGAGAGAGAGAGAAGAGAATGCATGATTCCTGTGTTGGAGCTATACATCACCATCTGCGTCAACAACGTATTGACTGAACGGCAGCCCGGTCTGCGTGGAGTAGTACCTAGTGGACACAGCGTAAAAGAAAGCCATCCCTTTCGTCCCTCTCCCTCTCCACCCCTCCAAATCATCATCATCATCTTCTCTCTCTCTCTCTCTCTCTCTCTCTCTCTCTCTCTCTCTCTCTCTCTCTCTCTCTCTCATGAAAATTCGACAGATGAAGGATAGCTCCCATAAGGAAATAAGTACAGGCCCTTAAGTCCCAAGAAATGCTGCTGCTTACGACACCAAATTGCATTGCAGGAATAAATGTGTGCACTGTAT
>JADBJO010003662.1:15000-22500 GCA_016801955.1 Conus betulinus | reverse complement strand
CCTTCCTTCCTTCCTCCTTCCTTCTTTCTTCTTTCTTTCTTTATTCCTTTATGTTGTTTACGTTTACGGTTTATTCTCTGTAGAAAACCTCACAGTCGAAACGCGTTACATCTGTGCTGCCAAGTGTTTGTTCCATCCTATTGGCGGTCTGGGCGCTTAGCTTTGGAAGTCTCGCTTCCAGCTGTCGCCTGCGGTCACTCACTCCTCTGTCAATCACAGTCTGGAACACTGTCGTCTCTAATCAATATCTACATGGGATTGAATTGTTGTGAAGTATTAGATTCGAAGCGAATGCCCAATCTACGGGAAAACCAAAACAAAGCCAAGCAAGCAAGCAAGCAAGCACGCAACCAACCAACCAACTAACCAACCAGCCAACCAACCAACAATCCAACTGAACAGACAAACAAACAACAACCACAAAAACAAAACTGGAGAGAGTGGTGCAATGTGTTTAAACCCTCCCGTCAACTAACGACTAATAATGATGGAAACAGGTTTTGTGTCTTTGCTACAGCGGCAATGACTACCAACAAAAAAAGAGAGAGAGAGAGAGAGAGAGAGAGAGAGAGAGAGAGAGAGAGAGAGAGAGAGAGAGAGAGAGAGAGAGAGAGAGAGAGAGAGAGAGAGAGAGCCACTGCAACAAGCGTTAATGTAGATATAGCTGTTATAGCAGTCACGGTTGTCTTCTGCTGCTACTACTATGACAACAACAAAAGCAACACAAACTACTACTACTACTGCTACTGCTACTGCTACTACTTCTTCTATTACGACGACGAAGACGACGACAACTATTATTATTACTATTACTGCTGTTGCTGCTGCTATAGCTACAACTGCTTACTACATTATTACAGTAGCATAGCTTCATAGCTTGAAACCTCCCTCAGCCAGTGACCTTCTCCCACACACATAGCATCATTGACGGTCAACGGTGATCTGCCGGGCTGGATGGAATCCCCACTGACAGTGACGGGATCGATTGCAACACGTGTCCCTCCATAGCCCACACAGCGACACACTCTGCAGAAATAATTTAACAATGATCCTTCCCCTTCAGATCAGCTGAAATTGGGGGGTGGGGGGGGGGTGGGGGTGGGGGGGGGGGGTGTGATGCTTCAAATGTTGTTGATGTTGGCGTTCCTTCTACTGCTTCAGCTCCATTGCTATGGCCAGAGTCGAAGGCGTGGTGTTTTTTTTTTTTTTTTTTTTTTTTTTTTTTTTTTTTAAATCACAAAGATGCTGATGCCGATACTGCTACATCCGAAGATGATGGTGATGATGATGATGATCATCATCATCATCATCATCATGATCATGATGGTGATGATGATAATGATGATGATGGTGATGATGATGATGATGATGATGATGCAAATCCTTGATATGACAAAATACTGTTCCTGCTACTTCCAATGTGGACTCTGCTGCTGCTGCTGCTGCTGCTGCTGCTGCTGCTGCTGCTGATGATGATGATGATGATGATGATGATGAGTGAATGAAAGAAGAAGAAGAAGAAGAAGAAGAAGAAGAAGAAGAAGAAGAGAAGGTACTGATGACAACGATCACGACGACTATGACGACGATGATGTTATTGACGGTAATGAAGAAAGAAGAAATAGGATGAAGATGATGGTAAAGTCAAAAAAAACCAAACAAACAAACAAAAAAAACAAGTCACGCACAAGCAGCCGCAGTGAATGAAACCATCGTGCCTCTTGTAACGGACTTTTTGAACATGTGCTCAGTGTTTCTGTCAATATTTTCAGATGTTGTACTCGCAGAGAGTTTTAATACCACCATTCCCTCTGGAGCTGTGCCCATTTCCAACAGATTGAAACATCCTCACGGGGGTGAGTAAAACTCAGCCGAAAATAGAAAAAAAAAGGAACTAAGCTTCACTCCAACATTCTGCTGCTATGGATCTGTTTGGCTATTTCCTCTTGTACCAACCTGCAGCAATTAACAAGTTCTCTCCTCTCTCTCTCTCTCTCTCTCTCTCTCTCTCTCTCTCTCTCTCTCTCTCTCTCTCTCTCTCTCTCTCCTCTCTCTGTGTCTGTCTGTCTGTATGTCTATCTGTCTATCTGTCTTTGTCGCCTGCCGGTCTGTCTGCCTGTCTGTGTATATGGCTATCTCTGCCTCTGCCTATCCGTCTTCTTGTCTCTATGTCTCTCAGACTGTCTGTCCCTGTGTTTGTCTTTTTTTTTTTTTCTTTTTCTCTCTGTCTCTGTCCTTGTCTGTGTGTGTGTGTGTGTGTGTGTGTGTGTGTGTGTGTGTGTGTGTGTGTGTGTGTGTGTGCGTGCGTGCGCGCGCGCGCGCGCGTGTGTGTGTGTGTGTGTGTGTGTGTCCATTTCAATCAGCTGGGGTTTGTTTTGTTTTTTTGTTTCACCATTGAACATCTGTTCCTTCGTGTTCCTGCATTTCATGTTCTCCACTGTGTGGGCTTGGAACCTGCTGCAGGTGTGTGCTGAAAGCATTTAAAGCTGGAATCATTTCCTCTATCAGTGAGAGAGCATGCCTGCGTGGATCACTGTCAAAGACACGGGACATACTATGTGGGTAACTGTCAACGATAGAGAATACCCTGTGTACACGGTGACTGCTAATGATAGAGTTCAGTATGACTGTCAATGATTGACGCATTCATTCTGTGTGGGGTAGCTGTTAATGATAGCGGACATCATATGTGTGTGGTAAATTGTCAATGACATAGTCGTCCTATGTGATTTAACTGGTAATAAAAGCGGACATCGTATATGTGTGTGGTAATTAATTGTCAATGATATAGTCATCGTATGTGAGTCAACTTTTCTTAATAACGGACATCATACGAGTGTGGTAATTGTCAATGACATAGTCATCCCATGTAAGTTAACTGTTAACAATAGCGGACATCATATGTGTGTGGTAAATGTCAATGGCATAGTCATCCTATGTGAGTTAACTGGTAATAATAGCGCGCATCATATGTGTGTGGTAATTGTCAATGAGAAAGAATACCCTGTGTGCATTTACTGCGATTTATAGCAGACATCGTATGTGGGGGGTAATTGCTAATGACGGAAGACATCCTGTGTGGATAAACTGTTATTTATAGCGGACATCGTATCTCTGAGGCATGACAAAGTCATCCTTTGTGAGTTAACTCTTATTTTTTTTAGCGGACATACCATGTGTGGGGTAATTGTTAAAGCAGAAGACATCCTATGTGCATTAACTGATATTGATAACAGACATCGTATGTGTGGGGTTATCGTTACTGACTGAAGACACCCTGCGTGCATTAACTGTTATTTATAGCGACATCGTATGTGTGGGATAATCGTTAATGACTGAAGACATCACGCGTCGAGTTACAGTCAATATATCCCATCCCACTGTCACAAACAGTCGTCGCCCTGTCAGTTAGTTCAACGTCATTCAGTCACGGACATTCTAAGGTCCTTTTATCAAAAGGAAAAGCATCGAAAGAAAATATGAAAAAGAGGAGAATGTGGCACACACAACAGCATTTATCTACAAAATACAAAACCTCACTTGTTATTTGAACCAGTTAAGTGGCCAAGTCATGACATTTTCTTATTTATTTATTTATTTATTTTTAGTTTTTTTTTTCTGTTTATATCTGATTTTAAGGATTCCATTGCATGTTCTCGTCTGGCAAACAAAGAACAAGGATAAACAAAAAGAACAAAACACACGCAGCTCTTTAATTGTGAAAGGGATTGTTTAAGTATTGTTATCACAGTCTCTCTCTCTCTCTCTCTCTCTCTCTCTCTCTCTCTCTCTCTCTCTCACACACACACACACACACACACACACACACACACACACACACACACACACACACATTTACGCGCGCAAGCAAGCGCGCGCGCCCGCACGCACCCACACATATACATACACACACACACACACACACACACACACACACACACACACACCACACACACACACACACACGGACACGCACACATATACACATACAGAGAGAGAGAGAGAGAGAGAGAGAGAGAGAGAGAGACAGACAGAGACAGACAGACAGACAGACAGACAGACAGGCAGAGAGATAAAAAAAAAAAGACAAAGACAGAGTGAGCAATGACAGATCAAAAATATGATTTACAATAACATTTTTTTTCTGTGAATTGGAATACTGGCGTGTAAGTCTCATTCGCTGTCAAATTCACCTCATTGCCTTCACAGCCATCCCAATAATTGAGACAGAAAAAGAAAAGAAAAAATATAAACACATTTGCTATTGAACTTGAAAAAAAAAAATTGAAATACCGTGACGTTTTCTGTTAAAAATCACTATATTCGTTTCTGCATCACTCCTTAACGTAATATGAGCTCGATGTACTTGATAGACAGCTCATTGATTTGGATGTTACCCGTCATTCTTTGTTAGAGTTGCATGTGATGGTCTGCTGACACCATCGTCTTCACCCCAGATGCTCGTAAGCAACTATCCTTCTGCCCATTATACTGTCCTTGATGGCTTCTTAGCTCCTCCACAATGGAGAGTTGTTTTTTTTTTTTCACTTCCGACCGTGGATTTCTTTGTCTTCCATCAGCAATGTTACCTCACACACACACACACACACACACACACACACACACACACACACACACACACACACACACACACACACACACGCACGCACGCACGCACGCACGCACGCACGCACGCACGCACGCACGCACGCACGCACGCACACACACACACACACACACACACACACACACACACACACACACTTCCTTCTGGGAAGAGCATGGAAGGATGGAGGGTGTATTTAGTAACCGCACACACACACACTAACAAATTGAGATGGAAACGTGCTGCTAACAAAACAGTGTATACAAGACAACTTGGATTCAGTGAAGTAAAACAGGTTTGTTAAATACGTGATGTACACAGAGATGTACCAGGAGACACGGGACAGGGAATCGGGTGTGTTTGGTGTGAAGTGAAGAAGTTTGACTTTGAAGGATCCCTGTTCCTATAGTGTACCCTTCTACAAGCTTCATGTCCTTTTCACGCCGTTCTGGTTGTTTCTGTTTCCCTCTTATTGTGACATGAAATTCAGTTGTGTTTGTATTAAAATCGGAATTAAAGGGAAGGAGGTGGGTGGGTTGTGTGATAGGAATTAAAGGGAAAGGGGTGGGGTGGGCTGTGTGATAGGAATTAAACGGAAGAGGTGGGTGGGTTGTGTGATAGGAATTAAAGGGAAAGGGGTGGGTCGCTGTGTGACAGGAATTAAAGGGAAGAGGGTGAGTGGGTTGTGTGACAGGAATTAAAGGGAAGAGGGTGGGTGGGTTGTGTGATAGGAATTAAACGGAAGAGGGTGGGTGGGTTGTGTGATAGGAATTAAAGGGAAGAGAGCAGGTGGGTTGTGTAATATAATTAAAGGGAAGAGGATGGGTGGGTTTTGTGATAGGAATTAACATGAAGAGGGTGGGTGGGTTGTGTGATAGGAATTAAAGGGAAGGGGGTGGGTGGGTTGTGTGAAAGGAATTAAAAGGGAAGGAGGTGGGTGGATTGTGTGATAGGAATTAAAGGGAAGACGGCGTATGGGTTGTGTAATGTAATTAAAGGGAAGAGGACGGGTGGGTTGTGTGTGAGGAATTCAAGGGAAGGGGGGTAAATGAGTTGAGGGTCGTTGTTTTCTAGTATATACTTCTAGGTTCGTGTAACTTTTGGAAACTCTTTCGTTACTTTTAGAATAGCGTCGTATGCACAGCTTTAAAAAAAAACGAAAAAGAGAGAATGAAACCAGTTTACCTCCTGGAGACATTCGGAATGTTTCCTCGAGATAATAATAAGTTATGTGAGAAAAGAGGACCTAAGAAAAGATTATTAGTCTTCTTCAAGGTGTAAACAAATGAGGATGAGTCTTCTTCCCCTTTTTTCTCCCTTTCAGCAGTTTCTTAATACATCACGGTTTTTTTCTGCCGCCACCACCACCCCCCCCTCCCCTTTCTTCTCTCCTCTCCTCAAAATTATTTCCCCCGGGCAAAAACTGCACTCTGAAAACCGCCACTACGTCAGTTCCTTATTACAGAGAAAGGAAACCTCATCGAGGTGGTAATAGGGGAGCGAACTCTAAGTTTGTGGTCGTAAGCGGATTATTGTCCTTCTTTGTCCTTCCGTTACTGTGGCGTTTGTGTCCAGGGATCGGGAGAGTTCTTTGTTATCCACTGATCAGGTCTCAGCCTTCATTGGCTAGCCCAGGCCTGGCGAGAAAACTGCGAGACCAGGAGCGTTAAGGATGTCGACTGACGGGTCGATGCGATGATGATCACGGCATTTTTTTGTTTGTTGTTTTTGTTTTTGTTTTCATGTGGCTTTTCTCTTTTCGTTTTACGTATTGTAAATTCACATAGTGGAATCAGACTCTGTAAGCAGGCACTGGGTGAGGGACGAAATGCCTTTGTTGTTTTGGTCTAGTCTAGCAGCAATGGAATTAAGCCATCGTTTCTGGAAGGGGAAACGTGCCAGATGTAGGTGATCATACTGGATGGAGGCCTGGTAGAGCGCGGGTAATGTGGTCAATCCTAGGTCATCACGGTAGAGCGTGGGTAATGTGGTCAATCCTATGTCATCAAGGTAGAGCGTGGGTACTGTGATCAATCCTATGTCATCACGGTAGAGCGTGGGTACTGCGGTCAATCCTATGTCATCATGGTAGAGCGTGGGTACTGCGGTCAATCCTATGTCATCACGGTAGAGCGTGGGTACTGTGGTCAGTCCTATGTCATCATGGTAGAGCGTGGGTACTGTGGTCAATGCTATGTCATCATGGTACAGCTCGAGTACTGTGGTCAATCCTATGTCACCTAGGGAATCAGAGTGTGCTGATACTGTTACCCCTTCTTTAGGAGACGAGCCACCAAAGTTCTGCTCATTCTTAAATCCTGTCCCTCCATTCCCACACACATTGACAACCCCACTCCTCTTCTCCTTTCCACATCTTCCTCTCCACCTTTTTCCCAAACATTGACAATCCCACTCCCACTCTCTTCCCCCTCCACATCTTCCTCTCCATCCCACTCCTCTTCTCCCTTCCACATCTTACTCTCCGCCTTTCGCACACACATTGACAACCCTACTCCTCTTCTCCCTTCCACATCTTACTCTCCGCCTTTCTCACACACATTGACAACCCTACTCCTCTTCTCCCTTCCACATCTTACTCTCCGCCTTTCTCACACACATTGACAACCCTACTCCTCTTCTCCCTTCCACATCTTTCTCTCCGCCTTTCGCACACACATTGACAGCCCTACTCCTCTTCTCCTTTCCACATCTTCCTCTCCGCCTTTCGCACACACATTGACAACCCCACTCCTCTTCTCCTTTCCACATCTTTCTCTCCGCCTTTCGCACACACATGACACAACCCCTCCTCTCTTCTCTTCCACATCTTCCTCTCCGCCTTTCGCACACACATTGACAGCCCTACTCCTCTTCTCCTTTCCACATCTTCCTCT
>JADBJO010003662.1:0-2500 GCA_016801955.1 Conus betulinus | reverse complement strand
TCTCCCGAGTACCTGTGTACCTTGTCCAATGCGGACGACTGGTGGTCAGTGTCACTGACCACTGGTCACTATGACGTAAATCAGATATTTCGAACATTTTACTGTTAATCAGTGTCTCATGAGTGTTTGTATACTTTGTGCAATGCAGACAACCAGTGGTCAGTGTCACTGACCATTGGTCACTTTAATATATATCAAAGATTTTAACTATTTTTACAGCTAATTAGTGTCTTCTGAGTGCCTGTGTACCTTGTACAATATAGATGACTGGGGGAAGGAGAGGGGGGGGGGGGTCAGTTCCAACTGGGGGGGGGGGGGGGGGTAAGTTCCAGCTTGTCCTGGTATGACCCCGGGGTTACCCCGCAGGCTAGCCCAGACTTACCCCGGGGTAAGTTCCAGGGGGGGGGGGGGGGTAAGAATGGGCTGTTACACCGGACCTGACCCCAGCCTGGACTGGCGTATTTCCCCATGTGGATGAAGAATGTCTTTGGTGCATTCTCCTGTGTTGATGAAGAATGACTGGCGTATTTCCCCATGTGGATGAAGAATGTCTTTGGTGCATTCTCCTGTGTTGATGAAGAATGACTGGCGTATTTCCCCATGTGGATGAAGAATGTCTTTGGTGCATTCTCCTGTGTTGATGAAGAATGACTTGCGTATTTCCCTATGTGGATGAAGAATGACTCCGGCGCATCCCCCCATAGTGTAATAACTCCACTTTACGACCTCCATTGTTGTGAATTGGATTTGATTGTTTCCCTGCGTTGAGGTTATAAGCTAATGATATATGATATAGATAGGGTGATGATGGATAGTGACCTAGTCCCCATGTTTCATGAACATGCCAGCTGAAGGCGAAACAGTACCGGGTGTTTACCTCCTTGGTGGAGAGGAGGTGCATTTTGTGTTTGTGGATAAGTTGATTTGAGCAATGCATGTATTAATTATATTTGTTCTCGCGTACGAGGGGGAGAAGGAAAAAACAAAAACAAACTTTTCGGTGCTCTGTATTTATTTTTGACGCGCCTTGGGTGAAAGGAGTGATTGTGCGCGTTTGCGGAGTTTGCTTTGGCGGTGGTGCGTGCGTGTGTGGCACGACTGCGGAAGCGTAAGCATGGTGAAACGATAGTGGCCGAGGATGTTGGAGAGAGAAGAGAGGAGGGGGGGGGGGGAGGGAGAGGGTCAGGCATAGGGCCGAGGGGTGGGGCTGGAGGGCTGGGGGGTGTTGGAGAGAGAAGGGGAGGGGGGGGGGGGGGGGGGGGGGGGGGTGGGGGGGGGGGGGGGGGGGGGGGGGGGTGGGGGGGGGGGGGGGGGGGGGGGGGGGGGGGGGGGGGGGGGGGGGGGGGGGGGGGGTGGGGGGGGGGGGAGGGTCAATTAGCAAAACGCAGTGAGGCTGGCGTGCAAATGAAAAGCGGAGTTGTCTGTCGACCCCTCGGGGAGATTGAAAGCGTCGGCGACATCACCGGTCTGCTTTGGACAGGCAGACAGACAGAGACAGCGGAGAGGAGAGAGAGAGAGAGAGAGAGAGAGAGAGAGAGAGAGAGATAAGGGTTTGGGGGACCAGAGAGAGAGAGAGAGATAGCGGCAGAGAGAGAGAGAGAGAGAGAGAGAGAATAGAGAGCAAGAGACAGCTAGAGAGAGAGGACAGATAGACGACTGAAAGCGAAGAGCGAGCGACACAAGAAGAAGAAGAAGAAGAAGCAGAGAGATGAGAGAGAGAGAGACAGACAGACACACAGACCAGACAGACAACAGAGACAGAGAGACAGAGATAGAGGGAGATAGAAAAAGAGATGCGAGAAGAGAAAAGTGAGAGAGAGAGAGAGAGAGAGAGAGAGAGAGAGAGAGAGAGAGAGCAAGAGACAGAGAGAGAGCTAGAGAGAGAGAAGAGAACAGAGAGACAGACAGACAGACAGACAGATACGCGACGAGAGACAAGAGAAGAGAGGAGGAGGAGGAGAGGAGAGAGAAGAGAGAGGAGAGAGGAGAGAAGAGAGAGAGAGGAGAGAGACAGAGACAGAGGGAGAGAGAGAGAGCCTTAACACTTTGTATCTCAGAAATGTCATTAGCAAAGATGTGTTTGGTACGAAGAGATACCAGGGTAAACACCTCTTCCCCCTTCTCTGTCATCTCCAACAATAAAACACAAGCTATTCCCGTACATTTCACATCACATGAAAAGCTAATAAAAACATACAGTGCAAGACAGACGAGGACGGACAGACAGACAGGAGAGCAGAGAGAGAGAGAGAGAGAGAGAGAGAGTTAGTACGACATAAGCAGAACGAGCGGAGAAGAGAGAGAGTGAGAGAGATTGAGAGAGAGACAGAGAGAGAGAGAAAGAGACAGCGCGCGCGCGCGCGCTGGCGCTGCCGGGGCAGCGCCGCGCGCAGCGCGCGAGAGAGAAGAAGAAAAAAAGGAGAGAGAAGAAGGAAGAGAGAGAAGAGATTTGTGTGCTCTTTCATAAACACAAAAGAAAGGTCTAACAAATACACCACAC
>JADBJO010003661.1:199938-233834 GCA_016801955.1 Conus betulinus | reverse complement strand
CTGGAAGCTGAGAGAGAGGGCATTTCAAATACTTAAGAAGTACCCCATTCACAGAATAAGGTTTCCAACACTGTATTTATTATAAACTGAAAGGACTTGACTAGAAACTGTGGGTTCCTTTGTTTTTGTTGTGTTTGGTTTGGTGTGGTTTTTTGAGCGTTGTGTTATGCGGCGCACTCATGCACACATTCAATCCCTTCACAGAAAACGTGCAGATTAACTCCTTTGGGAATGTCAGCAGCACCGTTTGACTAACGTATCCATTTGATATCCAGTTAGAGCAAGCAAACAATATCTTATACAGCATTGTTTTAGTAACTGTACGTTTCTTTCTTCTTTCTTCTTCTTCTTTTTTTATTTTATTTATTTGATCTCTATTATTATTTTTTTTAATGACACGTTAGTTTGAAGTGAAATAAACCCGATCCCAACATAAGATTGCACCCGATTCTCGTTTACAGGAGTACGGAATAACGTATGTCGTTATTATTACCTGCCTTGGTTTTTTTTATTGTTGAAGTATTCTTTAGATCACGTTAACTAACATGTGAAACAAAGAGAGTAAACCTAATAATCCCGTGTTGATATTGTCGTATGGACGTCGGCCACCCGGGCACCACAGTGAAAGGAAGCCAAACGCTTTTTTTTTCAGTTTCTTTTTTTGCTGTTACGAAAAGATTTGTTTCAAAGAAATGTTCCACCTACCCCTATTACAAATGACTAAGCAGTGTCAGCAGATTGACAGCTGTTGAACGGTATTTTGGTCAGCTGGTGGTCATGCGAACGAACTGTTATTGTAGACACTCTCTTCTGTCACCACACATAAGACCAGCCGCCATAACATTTTGCTTGCCTCCTAATAGGCAACTAAAAACAAAAACACAGCACGCAAAACAAATGATTTTAAAAAACAAAACAAACAACAAGCAAAAAATCGTTGAAACGCCGCCCCCCCCTCCGGCTTCCATAAATCTAACAATCTGTAGGTAACACGAAACAAGGACAAAAAACGTACAACCAATTTGATCAAATGACTCAAACTCCAAACAGCCATAAATCGCTACCAAATTAGTTAAGTCCCCACCGGATGTGGAATATAAAAGACTATGATTTAAAAATGATGCAAAAAAAAAAAAAAAACAAACACCTCTTACTAAAACTGTTATGATCATTACAGGCATGTTGTAATATTATTTGGTGCGCTCCCTTATGTCAATAGACGTGTGTATTTGTTTTTGTGGTTCGAAGGGCCCCGTTAACTTTTAACAACGATTTACTTTTTTTATGCAAAAGAAATAAAACACGGCGCATTACTTCTGGTACACATTCCACTGTCGGCGACGTGCTTACAATCCAAAATGTGTGAAAAACGATAAACAACATAAAATAACCCCCATGAACAAAGGACACATCGACCCACACACAAAACACCCAACACCACACAAAAACAATCACACACACACCCACACAACACACACAAACACACAAACACACAGAACGCATATGGCACAGTTTACCTCTTTTATGCTTCAGTTTAGTGAATCCATTACGTAGGAGAGTTTTTTTTTTTTCGGGATTCCCGAAGTTAGTACTTGTATGTGCTCAGTTCTGGCCATTTGCGAGCGCAACGTGCAAGTTATTCCTGGTGGACAGGACTTTAAGACCCGCTTGCTTTTTCTGTTCAATTTCTTTCACAGTGGAACCTGCAAAAGACAAGCGACCCCTCCCCCACCCCCCCCCTAGTCCCAGTAGGCCCCGTGGCAAGCTTAAGTAGGCCAGGCCCCATGCCACAGCTGCCACAGATCTATCGAAACTCCTTATTGGGGCACTATGTTATTCTTTTCCTTTTTTGTTTTTTAAAAAAACAGCCGTCAGTATACACAACCAATAACATCCGGCAACTCCCGTTTCCAATCCGGGCCCCGCACACCTGACTTCACAGTCCGATGCCTTTTTAGGGTTGTCAGCACCTTTACCCTGTCCACGCGCCCCCAGCGTCTCAGTGTTGTACCCTACTCATTAGACCACACCGATAAAGCCCCCCCTACCGCACACATTCAGGTTTAAAACTCAAGTCCACATAGCATGCCGATCCCATTCTGTATCCCCACACACACAAGTATTAGAACTCTGTGTGTCTGTTTCCCTTCCACATCAACATAACACCCATGACACCACAACAATTACAAACCGTAACTCGCATCTCACGACCCAGAATCAGCCCCTGAATTTCCACCCCGACTACGCTACCTAGTCGGCCACCCCACCCCACAATGCCCTTCATTTCTCCCTCGACGAATCGGTGGATCCGACTGGGACAAAAATCATGTGTGTTTATCATTAAAACGGAAGCGAGCGACAGCTTCCGGTCTTTGGGTCAGGAGCAGACAGTTCCGGGCGGTGAAGCATCCTTTGGTTGGGTTAGATGAAGGCCCTCAAGAAGGCCATCAGGAGGATAGCGGCAGCGAATCATGTTTCACACTGGCAACCCGAGCCACAGCCCGGAAAACGGTGTCGACCCGGCGTCACCCGGGACTTCCTGAAGCTCTGAAGGTCGACCAGCTCATCATGGACAATGGCCATCAGGCCAGGACGTTTTAAGGAAGGGAGGGACTGCTCAGCAGTTCATTTCCTTTGTGGGTTTTGTGTGTTTTTGTACTAAACAGATGTGTGCGACGGTTTTAGGTGATGAGGCGTGAACCGAAGGTCTTCAGAGAAGAAAACTCTCTCGAGAAAATATTTCGGGTCCGACTTGTGTAATGTATGGGCCCTGATACTGGAATGCTAAGTGCGTGCCCGCCACCCTTGTTTATTAGTTTCGCAGGTTTCCAAGGTGGTGAGGAATTGCTCCCAACGGGTTTGTCGGGCGTTGAGGTTAGTACCTGGGTCTCACCGCGAACCTGCGGGTGTATCATTTTTTTTAAGGGTGGCTGGGGCTTGTACCAGGGTCATGACTCCCAGGGCCCTATTGCTGCAACTTTTTTTTTTTTTTTTTCAAATTTTGCCTCCTGGCGCTGTACGGAAGTGTAAAAAAAGTCTCCCTTTTTTACGCAACACCGCTTGGAGTACCATTACACCAGAGTAGACTTTTTCCGGGCTAGCTCTTCCTCGAAGCATTTGCAGTCATTGATGTTGAGAGTTAGACAAAAACCTACAACTGAACTTTTCCCCGCGTTTCAATCCCTGAGGTGATGTATGTAGTGTGTCGTAAGAGAACTGTGCTATCAGTGCGAAGGAATACCGGGGATTCACTACAGTGTTTAATTGATATTAATTGCTTGTTCAGGATGGTGTGTATGTTATGATTCTGAGCAAGTAGAAGAAGCGATAAAGTATAATTTTAGTGTGTGTGGTGTGGTTGGGGTGCGTTGTGTTGTGTGTGTGTGTGTGGGGGGGGGGGGGGGGTGGGGGGGGGGGGATGGGCTGTTGTGTTGTGGGCGTTGCTGTGTGTTTGTGTGTCTTGCCACAGATATCATGAAGAAGGAGTAATTGAATGATTTTTATTTCAAAGTGATCGACCGCCGAAGTAGTTGAGGAAATAAAGGCGGATTCAAGGTCAGGAAAGAGACGAGGGAAAGCGGGACGGAAATAATGACGAGGAGAAGATGCAGGTTGTGGTCGTGAATGTGATTGAATGAAATGGAAGGTGTTGAAATGAAAGAGGGAAACCTTGAATTTATCGCCCAACCCTTCTCACCCTCTATTTGTCATTTATTGTGCCTTGCGAAAACTCTTACCTTCTCTACCACTCAGTTTTCTGACCTCGCAGGGCAAAAGGATGGTTGTTAAAAGACACCCTACTAAATGTTCAATAAATGCCAGACAAGGGTTGTTTATTGCAGCTAAAATTCGGTCTTAATATTTGACAGAAAGAAGCAATTTATTGTCTAGAAGGGTTTTAGGACAGTGGGCCCAATCAAATCCAGGATTACCTTTTCTTTCCTTGTTGACCGTGGTTGTGGTAACGATTAGATGGAGAGCCGAGGCTTCTTCTTAAAAAGTAAAAGAAGAATTTTTACTAATAGAACTGAATGCGCTGAACAATAGGACAGCTTGTGGAATTAAGGTAGCAAGAAGAGCGGGGGGGGGGGGAGGGGGGGGGGGGGGGGAGCGGGGGGGAGAGGGGGGGGGAGTGGGGGGGGGGGGGGGGGAGGGAGGGCGCGTGCATTATTCGTCGGGAGAAGATGAGGTGGGATGAGAACGAGGTTTAAAAACCAAGGGGAAAGGAAAAGAGTTGTAGGACTTTGAAAATAGGAATGATTAGTGACACAGGATTTTTTTAAAAAAAAATATCAGTGCACATAGACCCCCAGTATTCCTCAGTACTCAACCCTAATTGCTCGCATCTTTTCCTCTTGTGAGTCAATTGGATTTATATGTTTTGCTTCAGACAACGAGGGAGAGAGGGAGGAAGAGAATTAGATGAGATGGATAGAGAGCTGGAGGCGCGAATTGCGAGGGGGAGATTGCGAGGGAGAGAGGAGAGAAGATGAGAGGGAGAAGATGAGAGGAGGAACGGAGAGGAGAGAGTTTTATCGATCTTTTTTGAGAGACCGAGTTGAGAGAGGGAGGTATAGATGGAGAGGGAGGAGCGTGATTTGATGTGGAAGTTATTTTGTATATTTGTATGAGTTTAGGCTGAGTAAGGTAGGCGGGGTGTCGTAGGTTTTTTTTTTTTTTTTTTGTTTAGATTTTTTCTTTTTTGTTTTTTTCGAGATGGCTTTTATTTGTTAGACTTTTTTTGAAGGTTTGAAGAGCGAATGATTGGGAGGAGGAGGAGGGGGCGAGATTTTAGAGAGTTTTTGGTTTATTTTTGAGCTGAGTAGAGATGGTATGGAGACGGAAGGCTAGTATATGTTTTTTTTGTTTGTTTGAGAGTTTCACGAGAGGCGAGAGAGAGAGTCGTGCGCCAATATAACTAATTGTTTGCAGCAACAAAATATGGATTTACGGATCAACAGACTACTAAATATCCTAAAAAGACATACCCCCGCACTTACCCAGATGGCCGAAAATTATTAGTTTTGCATGGTTTTTAAACAGGAAACCCCACCCAGCAACTTTGAATTAAAACGAAACGAACTATCCCAAGCCCATCGCATTCGACAATACCCAGTACACAACTCCATCCTCATTTAAATGACTTAACTGTTGCATCTAGTTTGCAGGCTCTACGGTAAGTCGCCTTACTAAACTATGAATTATTACAATTCAACCAGGGTTGGCAGGATCATGGTAATTTGTCACTCGCCTCAACTGAAAACCAGCTAAACATTTTCAGTGGCCCAACATAGACATAAATAATTTCTCGTTGTCTGACTTTGTCAGGTGAACCCATGATACCACAAGGAAAACGTCATTCTTTGGGGATTCCATGTATTACAGTATGGGTTATTGCAAACGGTTAAGGGTTATTGTTTGGTGTGTTGTTGTTTAACGGCGACGAATCGGACGGCCGAAAGGGGGGCGGGAGAGGGGAGAGATAGAGGCTGCGGAGGGGGAGAGGGATGTCTAGGGGAGTGGGATATCTATGTTTGTTTTCTCTATTTCAAGGATATACTATGTATATAACCAACAGGTGGGAGAGAAGTGATGAGGTGCAAGGTTACCAGGACTGGCAAGATGAGCTGGGTGGACTACCACGACACCATGAGCAAGCTTGAAAGCACGTTCTCAGCCATACCCACCAGCTATATATGTGTCCCCAGAGCGCCTTTCGGCCCTGACTTCCCGGAAGTACCTCATCAGGAGGTCGGGAAAAGAGCCCAATTCATGGATGAAGGACTTCGGGCATGCGTCCATCCGATAGTGTACGAGGGACTCAGAAATGTGGGACGTAGCCGCGACACCTGCACCAGCGACTGGAACAGGTCCGGACGGTCAGAGTGTGGTGGCACAGCTCATCTACTGCCGCACATTGCCTCCCATCCAGCAAGGCCGCGCGCCGCTGGCGACCCAGAGGTAACGTAAACGGGAACCCGCATTCCATGCCCAAACTGCCCGCAGTGATGAGAGCCAGGCATGAAAATGCCCTCGTTTAGCTCGCAGGGGGCGTAAGCTCCTTTGGCACCGTACTTCTATTACTAGCAGGCACTCCGTGTGGTGGTGTGCACGAAGCAATGCAGGAGGGAAAGGGGAAACGCTTGAGCCGACGACCTCAGTGCTTCGTTTATTTTAAAAACAGACTGGACAGCAGATGGATGTTTGCTGGGTGTCGCCTCTGATGGGATCCCACATTACAAAAATCTTCATGAACTTCGTACTTGCAGTAGTACTTCTCACTCTCACATTGTGTCTTTCCATGGCTCCAAATTCATCATCTATATACAAAACCATTCATGTTTCACCTAATCCGGGGAAGGAAAAAGAAAAGGGGGGGGGGGGGGGGGGTCCGTAGCAAACCAAATGACCTCTCCTTACAACAAAAATAAGTTTCATACTATTTTAAAAACACTCGTCTAGGTATGTAGACTTAAATTGTGTAGGACAACTATTATGTTAAAAACAATGTCTATGTGTCGACGGGGACGTCAGTGGAGAAGCCAAACTCCTGGAGTTCGTAGAGGAGCTTACCACCATATTTGGAGAGTGGGGAAAGAAGACGGGACGTCTTAATCATGGACTTCGCAAAGGCCTTCGACCCGGGTCAACCCACAGTCTGCTGCTGATCCACAAATTTCAAAAGCTATGGAATACAAAGGCTCCACCCTCACAGGATCAACGCTTCGACAGTGATCGACGCCTAAGGAGGTGCGTCTAGTTGATGTGTGTGACCAACCTCCTCCTACGTCAGCGGTAGGTCAGGTGGAGTACCTCAGGGTTCCGTTATTGGGTCCCTGCTTATTCTTGGCGTTATATCAACGACCTTCCGGACAAGCTGACGGCACTGGCACGATTGTTTGTTGCGGACCAACACAGCAGTGTACAGGATAGTAGCCAACAGTGAAACAACAAGACCAGTCTACAGCAAGCACCTCAATCGGGACTATCGAAATGGGAGAAGAGAGGAAGAGCTGGGGAGAGAAAGAGAAGAGCTGTCATGCTTGTTTCACCCTGCAAAACAAAGTGCGTGTGTATGCCAGTCACCAGACAGCAGGAGCCCCATGGACCACTCCTACGTCTGCAGGCCACAACCTGGACACCGTCCACACAGCCAAAATATCTGGGTGTCACCACTACAACGCGAAATGACATGGGGACACCCACAATAAACGACATAGTGAACAAGGCTAACCGAACGCTGGGTTTCCTCAGGCGTAATTTAAAGATCAGCTCCAGTTCCATCAAGAAGAGGCATATAAGGCATTTGTGAGACCCCGTCTTGACTATCATCATCAGTATGGGATCCATACACACAGAAGAGCATTGACAAGTTGGAAGCTGTTCAAAGACGTGCCGCCCGTTTTGTTCTCAAAACGCTACCACAAACACGTCAAGTGCAAGCCGGATGATCGATCAACTCGGTTGGGCGTCCTTGAGCAGCATAGTAGAACCACAACTGCCTGGGGTCCTTTATAAGATCAAGCCTGGGCTTCCATGGACTAATCCCAGTGCCCAGTTATCAAGAGCAAGTAGTTTCCACCCCCACCAATTGACAGACCCCGTACCCACAACACAGGCAGTTCTGCCTCATCAACACCCAAACTCAGTACAGAGGTGGCTCATTTCTACCCCGGACGGTTAGGGACTGGGAAACCATCTTCCCAGTGAGACAGTAGAGAGGCAAACAGTACAGTCGATGCATTTGTGTCGCGAACCTCTGCCCAACAGTGACAGTGTACTGATACCATGTGGCTCTTACGGTAACGGACTTGGTATGGATTAGGGACAATGAGAATCACAGTGAACAGTGATCACAACGAACGCAGAGCATGCAAATGGAATGCCTACACCCGAAGAACCCCCCCCCCCCCCCCTTCCCTTTTACGATGCCAGAATGCCCCCAGATATCCTAAGATCGATTTCTGATTTTAAAGTGCAAAGACGAAGATCGCCTCAAGAAGATCGAAGAAGACCCAACGGAAAGAAGAAGAAGAAGAAAAGGAGACGCATCAACATCAGTTCGTACAAGAAAAAGGATTCGGTTGTGAACGTGAATCAGTTGTCACGCGACTCCTTCTCACGCATGGTCAGTACAGCACTCGGGCATGAGGGCAGTCAACGCCATTCAAATCCACCAGACGCCTTGGATTAAGGCGCTGTGTCAGACAAACTGCAAATAGGTTAGAACACCAAGGCTACATCAAAGTGTTGTTATGGTCTGCTGTTATGCGGGGATTGTCTTAGTGTGACAAACTCCTAGCATAAAACAATCAGTCTCCAAAATTTTCTCGAAGTCGAAGTGGGCTGCCCACTTTGGCGGGGTAATCATAAAACGGTCACTCACGTAATGTTCTCATCCTTAGCTGACTGCATTTGTACCATACGTTCGACGTGCTTCAATTGTTCGGACGATCCTGGGGAATTTTAGCCCAGGGTACGACGACAAAAAACAAATCCATCAAACAGCATCAGTGCGTTCGGCGGTTCCCTAGCTCCTCGATACTCGAAGGAGGTCTGACTGGATGGGTGTGCTGGTACCGCGTCGTCTCGGGCGGCCTTCTCAATCCCTTTCGTCCATCTGGCCACTAACACAACTACCGCACCGGGACCGGAAGACAGAGCTTACAGAACGTGGTCCCAGCCAGGTGTCAACATGCTGATGAAGAGTGTCTCTCACACACTGGACAGGATAGTATGATAGAACAGGAGCAGGCAAGGGGGGTGGGTGGGGGGGGGGATACAGGTCTGCCTTCGGCTCCAGCAGGGGGAGCGAGGAGATTGTCAGAGTAGTGATTGCGGCAGAGTGAAAGCTTCATTAGCGAGGCTTGCGATATCGAAGGAATGCTTTGTCTGCCAGATTCTGAAGTGGCTTGCACCTGTATGCACGGACGGCACACGATCACACGGATGTTGACCATCCGTCCGTAGAATGAAGACGTCTGCAGGCGTTTCGAGGTATGTTTCCACGTAGGCGCGCAGGGGTGCGCTGAGTGTGTGTTATATGAGCGCAAAAAACATTAATCGTAGGTAACAATTTTATGATGCTACAGATTGAACGGTCCGGACAATTGCTCTGATTTCTCTCTCCCGCCCCCCACTGCGACCTGGGAGGAATATATGGGCCACTCTAAAACAGTTTACAAAATGTTTCCTTGTATGGTGCCCAACCTTTATGTTGAAAAAGACTGAAAGCAGAAAAAAAAAAAAAAAAGGCACTGTAAATTCCGGAGGTAAGCCTGTTCTGTTTCTCAAATAATCCAAGTTGCATTGCTTCCATGGATATCTCGTGGCAGATAACAGCTTGCATAGTGGAATATCTTTTGCCATTTTGTCAACGAGTGAAAGGAGGGTCTGGGTGACAGTATTTGCCGCAATGTTCACCAGTTCAACTAGGCTATGGACAACGACCTCCAGCGCGCAATGAGTTTGTGTGTGGGAGGTGTCTGTGTGTGTGTGTTGAAATGTGCTCTCTCAGGAGTCGTTTTGTGTTCAAGTGTACGCGAGAAGAGAGTGCCGCAGAAGATTTGGATGAGAGGAGGAGAGGAGAGAGTTGAGAGAGAGAGATTCGGCTCTCCACAGAATGCAATTGAAATATGTAGGTTGGGTCGGTGGTCTTGCCCGATTAACCCTGTATTCTTCGCATGGATACTTTAGGGTGATAAAAAGTGACATCTCTCATGAATCCGACATTAACAGCATTGAAACTAAGTACTGCCTGCACGTTCCTACGTGATACATACTATGTCAGATATGGACCTGCACCCCCGAGGGTGAATCTGAATGCGTGAACTGAAGCAGAAGAAGAAGAAGACGAAGTAAGAAGAGAAGAAGAAGACTTTAGAGAGCGAGAGAGAGGAGTAGAGCTGAGGATTTTTTATAGAGGATGAAGATAGTGAGAGATTGAGGAGAGAGGAGAGAGTATGATGGGTCCCTTGCAGACACTGCTGTATCTGTGAGTCTATTGGTGCAGGTTCGCAATGTCCTGTCCTGAATTCTGCTCTGAATTTGGAAACTATGCACACATAGGGTGGTTAGAAATACGGCTTATCTTGAGACTGCTAACAGGAGTTAAAAACAAAAAAAAAAAAAACAAGACAGTGATCTGGCAATAGTCTCTGCGCCTTCCTATGTTAGTTATTCGATCTCTGCTAAAACACGTGGTTCTAAAAAGCAAAGGTTCACACGTTTATTTAAAACATTTACCCGATTCATCCCTAGGAAATTATGTATCAACCTCCCGCGAATCTTCTTGCATGATCGGCCGTCTCTGGAACATCTAGTTCCATAACTTTGTATTCAAACTCCACCCTTTTCCACGTTACTCCACCCCGTTCCCCCAACCTCCATCTAGGGCCCCAAACTCTCTCCCTTGCGTGTGCTTTTTGTGTGTGTGTGCGGGTGTGTGTGCGTGTTGTGCGTGCTGTGCGTGCGCGGCGCACGGTTGGTATGTGGTGAGAGAGAGACGAGATGGAGAGCTGATTTGCGAGATTTGACAGAGAGAGAGGAGACGACCGAGCGCGCGACGAAATTTGTATAGTCAGACAGAGAGAGAGTCGAGAGAGAGAGAGGCATCTTTCTTAGGATAGGTGACCCTCACTTTTTTGTGTATATTGAGGGTTCACTCTTCTTCGCATGTGGTGCGTGCGTGTTATTTTTTCCGTGCGTGGGGGTGTGTGCGTGGTTTTTTTATTCTTTTTTTTTTTTTGTGGTGTGTGGTGTGGTGGTGGTGTTTATTTGTATACTCCCGATTACACTGACTCACCATTTCCTCCTATACACAATAAATGTACGGTTTGTCCATCAGCTATTTTTTTACTGGGGAGGACAGAATTTTGGGTTTGTACTACCGCGTCTTGACGCCAAAACCCAAAAGAACGTTCGAGGTTAAGACAAAAAGTGATAGGTAGATGGGAATGCGAAATGGAAAGCTACGTTAAATTGTATGCTGGGTATTGGAATCACAACGCAGCTCGGGGACCTAATCAGCATGATGAATACCATTTTTCCACAGAACAGAAACATGACAATTTATGTGGTGTATAGTCCTTTTTTTTTTTCTAGGGATATTTGTGTTTTCTCGTGGGGGGAGGTGAACGCTTTGAAGTGACGAAGTTTATTTAACGGTGAGGGACGAAAAAGGGAGAGAAGAAAACCAAATGCCGCAAAAACAAACAACCGCAACATCAAACAACACCGAAACACAGACAACCACATTACGAAAAGTGCCGTTACAGTGGAAGTACTAGCAGGCTACTTATGTATTGTTTTGGACCCGTGTAAACGGAGCCGTAGACAAGTCCACGCACGGAAGAGCATACCTTAGGCCCACGTAAAAGTCGCATCTCTAAATACAGGAAATCATATGTGAAGGGAGAGGGAGAGATGGGGAGTTTGTATTATATCCCGGTTTGGTACAGTTATACGACCATGTTTCGATCTAGTTAGCAGTCCCTCAACGTACACGGTATGTTTTATCAACTCGGGCTGTGGTGGGCCACTGGGGGGTGACAGCTCAGGCCCGGGGGTGGGACGCACGATGGCACCCCCACATCAACGACCTTATGAGAATTGGAAGCGGTCAGGACTGGGCCTTCTCCACTTCCACACCTAATCTCGTTCATCTTGTTTCCTCCTTACGGACTTCCAACCCGTTGGTAGCCCATCTTGACATCACCCCCAAAGGGGGGGCGGACCGAGGCCCTCCTTCGCTGGGTGTCACGCACGGTAACCACCCTCCACGCGAGACCTAAAGCAGGGACACGCAACATCCTGGCAGACTCTCCAGCCTTCCAGGGATCCTGTGCTGCACACAGAGTGGGAACCGCTGAACAAGCTGACACTAACCACGTTTGAGTTTGGGGAGCACGGTTCAAGCCCATGGTCGACCTCTTGGCGCGAACCATGTTCAACATCGCCTTCCCATGTATGTCTCTCCCGTCCTGGATCCCGACTTAGCGTACGCAGTCGATGGCGCTCTCTCCTCCCTTCCCTGGACGGGACTCATCGCGTACACCTTTCCCCCTTCCCAATACTTCACAAAGTGATCAGGAAGGCCAGGCGGAGAGAGACCCAAACTCATCCTTATAACCCCGTGGTGGACGGCCCAGTTGTGGTTCCCAGACCTCAGGTCCCTTTCTCACACTCACGTTCCCCCTTCCAGCTAGCCCCTTCGGTGGTTACTTGCTAGACAACCTCGCTCGGGCCTCCCTCACCCATCAACCCCCGCAGTATGCTTCGCCCTACACGCTTGGGCTGATATGCCACCCAAATGCGAACACTGTCCCGCCTCTCCTCGCGGACAGACCCCGGTCTGTCTAGATACCCTCGCACATAAGCGGGGGCATCGCCTGTGATTACGGGGACTTTGGCCTTGTGCCTCGATTGTAGGACAGCAACCGTAGTCCCTTACCATACCGATGGGAGAGATTGGGTCACATGGTTTTGCACGGCTAACCCCCGGTCCCCTATTCTCTCCCCTCCAACATCGATAGGCATATTTATATCGAAAGGACACACAGAGGCTGAACGATACTGCCCACTCCTCGTGAGCCACAGTCTTTACAAACCGTGTATGAGTGAGATTGTTTGAATTTGAGTATGAGCCTCAAACTCAAAAACTTTTATTCGCTCACGGATGAGATTTGTAGAGGATAGAGCGAGAGAGAGGATTGAGCAACGGAAGAGAGAGATTATTCGAGAGAGAGAGAAACTCAAAAAACTTTTTTCGATCAACGATTGAGATTTTAGAGAGAGAGGAGAGAAGAGAGAGAGCGAGCTCAAAAATCAAAATACTTTTTATTCGATCAGGATTGATTGCGATTTTGATGTTAGAGAGAGAGCGAGGTGAGAGGAGAGAGAATTTTGGGTGCCCAGGCGTCCAAATACATACTACGAATAATGAATACACTAGAATGGCAGGAAAAACACTGTGCAGAAAAATCCCACAACTATTGATATATTATGTCCTCTGCAATGTCCGAGTCAACACCTCAGTAGGACCCATCCTCCACTCGACTTTGTTATTTTAGGGCGTTATCTTTTCACGTTGAAGAGCCACAAACTAAAACTCCGTGACAAAAAAACTGTCGTTCCTACTTTCTTGTTTAGGTGTGTGATATGCAGTGTAGCACTTCATGGGCCATCGAAATCTTAAGCGTATAACATCTTGTCGGAGGCGAAACATGTAATAAAACGGCTTCACGTGCTGCAGTGACCATAAGGGGTATGTGGGGCTGGTGACGGGGAGGAGGGGGAAGCCTGGGCTGAGACCAAAAAAGTACACATACCAGCCACACAGTCTCCTGCGAACTATTCACATTGATTCCGGTCCTCTCAACCTTCCCGGCTTGGAAACGGGATGTCTCTATAAACAAAACCGTGTCAATATTTCACGAATTCATCCAGGGTGCTGCTTCAGTTTCAACGATGGCACACCTGGGAAAGGACTTTCTGTCTATCCCTCAGACACCCTACTTCAAAAATCTGCTACGCTGACCACAATCACGATTGCAACAGGGTTTAAAATAGATTAGTGAACAAAATTAGTTTGTTGTTTGAATTGCTTTAACGGTACAAGAGGTGAGTGCTGATTACCCATGGCTATGCATAACCCACATAGCCTGGTCTGATATCGATATGTGCCCAGCGAACATGGGCTACTAACTACAGTTTGAGTTGTGTGTCTGTCTTGAGTGTGTGTGGCGTTCTGTGTGCGTTGCGTCATGCGCATGGCTAAGGTGTAGGTTGAGCACGTGTCCGGTGTGCTTGCTACCACAGGTGCACATATGCATCTGGGAATACAACGCCGTGATGTGGAACAAGGGAAACATTATACTTCTGCTGTGTCAAAGCTGTCACTACAGTTTGCTTCTAAAATGGTAAAAAAACCAATGAATCCTCTCATTCTTCATAAAGATGTGATTGAATCAAGGGCCCAAAACACTTGAAAGGAGGGAGTGATTTCCTGTGAAGACCTTTGTGCTGTTCAGGTGTCGTTAAAGGTTCATTCCCGACTGTACTGAAAAACAAAAAAAAAAAACCAAAACTGGATGCTCTCACTTTCCTCCATACCATTCACAAAGTCACGGTTGTTATGAACCCTGAGGCCTATTGACAGATCTGCATCCTCAGCCATGTCTTTAAAACACTCCACATCTGGCTTGACTGAATGGAAAACATCCAACGAACCAGTTGTCCTGAATGCTTTCTTGTTGTAGTATGGCTTATCTCAGACATAAACGTATGGGACAACTCAAGTCAGCTAAATCATGGAGGTTGTCGATGGACCGTTAAAAGAACAAATAAAAGGAGACTTCCATGAAACAGTCCTATGGTTTCGAAGGCTGAAAAACATCCATTCCTATCCTGGCATATCATTTTTAAAACTATGTTTTAATGCAAAAATCATTTTTCAACATGCTTTTATCTCCATGGTGGGAACATTGTCAGCCCTTTTGCCACGGAGGGGCATGTGAAGTCTTCTGACGCCGAGGTTCTTTTCTTTCGCTCTATGTGCAATTGAGCCCTGACTCTGGCAAAGGCAGTGAATGGTCAGCTTCGATGAGTGGATATTTTGCAACTGTTTATTCATTGAAAGATTTTGTTTGCCCCATTTTGCTGCGTTCTGACGTCGATATATCCAAACGCAGGTTCTCACCGCTTTTCACGATTTTGACACAGTGTTGAAAATCATATCATCTTTAGACATATTGCAGTTTCTCACAAACAGCCAGCCGTGTACAAATTGTGTGGATGTACCTACCTGTTTTAGGTTGATTTTTGTGTTCTGCCCATGTTCGGACACACACACACCACACCACACTACACACACACATACACGCACACACCTCATAGGTTCATAGCACAGATTTTTACCTACAAACAACACTCTATATAACCTGATCACTACTCAACACACTTTCCTGTATAGGATGCAAAGTGTTGCTTTGGTTATCATGTGCATAACAACAGGTCATGCCTACAAACACAGGCACACAAGATCTTTGTGTCGTTCATCAGGGGATGTCGTTAGTAGGGAAGTGTAGAGGATGGCTGCTTTCCGCTCGAATTGTGAAGCAGATGGCAATAGGTTCCAGTGAAACACAGAAAACCTTTGAGATGGTTTACAATTTTTTGAAGCAAAATAACATTTTGTGTGTGGTGTGTGTGGGTGTGTAGTGTGTGGTGTTGTGTCTTTTTGGGTTGTGTGAAATCCTGAACTCAATGGGGACAAGGTTGCCTGGAGACTCCTTGGGACCACAACTCGACAGTTTCAATTTAGTGACAACTAAAACCCATTCCTGTATAATAGTTAAAAAAAAATTAATCTGAGTGAAAAAACAACGAAGTGTTCTTAAAATGAAAGGAACTATGAGAACCTCTCAGGGGCTATCCGCAACAATAATCATTCATAAGGTTCTTTTTGTAGGCAGCAGGGGACTCAGTGATGGTGTCCTGGTGTATGTTGTAGACAAAAAGTCACGAAAACCGGAAAACAACTCTGAGCAGTGTGGAGATTTGTTTTCTACGGTAGGCTGGTTATTATTGAAAGGGAACAGATCATGTGGATCGTGGGTAGGGACGGTCCATGAAGTGTACACTGGGTTTGGTGTGCATGCAGATGCAGAATCAACCCAGTGTGGAAAGACTGTCACCACTCAGCATTTGAGATGAGACAAGAGACAAAAAAACACAATTTTCTATGCTATGGGTCTTTACTATGACTAGATGACGTCTCATGACTTTACCAGTTCTGTAATTTAACATTTAATTTACATTCTCTTTTTCAATCTTCAATCTTCTTTATGAAAGCTTTTCTATAAATTCTTGCGTTTCTTTCAGTTTGGCATATAACAGAATTTGCTTTTTTCTATGAGGGATTTTTCTATTTTCTTTTTTTTTCAAGAATGAGCTTCTGCGTCTTGGTAGAGGGGGGGGGGGTGCGGACGGGGGGGGGAGAGGAGTGGGCGGTTTCTTGTATCAAAAGCTCTGTCATTACTTTCTAATGTCGTTTCTTGAAAAAAAAAAAAAAACTCTTGCCTTGCTAACTACTTTCCAGTGCTCGACTATCTTTTGTTGTTAGAAACAATTTCTCTTTTTACTAATCCAGGAAATTTTGTACACAATAGAAGTCTTAAACTGGACAACATATTCGGGACAATGCCTATTTCAGTCAAAATCACATTTGTTCTATTTTATATTTTTATCTGACGTCCATGATGACACATAAATCATTTATTACATTATTACTGATAGTACATGATTTACCTTGCGTTTTTTCCAACACTGATGATCCTGAGATACGGCACTTGTGTAGCCATCCATGTTAGCAAATTCCACAAAGCCATAGCCTTTGGGTGGCTACAAAACCCGTATTTGTGTTTCTGAAAACATACAGAATACTGACGTATGCATGTTCTAAACAATATAATACATTATTGTTTACTTTCAACAGAATGGACATTTTTACTGAGTGTAAAGGCGCCACAGCCTGGTTTTAAAGGGGATGAAGTCACAAATGTGATATAACTGATAACCCTAGAAAAACCCAAGGAAACAAAAAGTAGCACAATAAGGAAGACATTACCAGCCGCCATGGCAAAGTGTGGCTAGCATTAATCAGCATTCAAAAAAAGTCTCACTATTCAGTGGCTCTGCTTCATGCCCTGCTCTCATGATCTGTTTCGATTACTTCTCCACATCTATGGCCTTACTTTGATTCTGTAAGGGTACTGGAACCAGCACATTCAAGGGGACTGTCGTTGGACAGACGTGGCAGTGCCCTCCGGAGGGCGAGCTCACAAATCACATTGGCTCCATGACTAAGCAATTATTGTTGTCAGTGGGTAGTTTTTAGTTTGTAGTGTCCCCAATAGCGTATGTTGGTAAAGAAACATGCATCACCGAACACCTCCGAAGTGACACAGGACAGCAGTGCAGTGTCTCCTTCGGTGGTTTGCCTAATGATGACTTGACACTGTGTACTGCTCCCTGTCGATTGTTGGTGCTGGGACTGAGGCATGAAAGTTCGGGCTATGGCTGGTGGACCACAGGGTCAATATGAATGGCATGGGGACAACACCCGTCACTGAAGTGACACTGAAGATGGGACACACGCACACAAAATCACAGAAAAGTAATCTTTGTCCATACAAAGTGTAATTATTGTGTAGATCAGCTGTACTTCCCCACCATTCCATAACCAATTTTCTGTATGATTAGCAAAAATTGTTCTGCTAAGTTTGATTTCTGCCAGCTATTGGCTCCTATCTTACAGCCTGAGCAGGGTCAGGGTGATGTTAATAAATACTTCATTACAAATGCAATATCAAGGTAATACTAAACACTGCATAAAAATATGTCCCTAGTGAAAAATATCTGGAGTCCGGATACTGTTCTTCACTATAAAATGCAAGAGTCTGGATAACATCAGACTGAACACAAGAACCAATGTTTTTCATTAGTATATATGGCAGTCAGGATAATACTAGACTCTGCACAGGAACAATCGACTTCTTATAATTACAAATGCAGGAATCATTGACAATATTAGAATATGTTCTTCTCATATATTGCCGGGTTGAGAATATGTTAGATGTTGGGGCACAAGAACATGTTCTTCAACAGAAATTCCTGATGAGGATGCATCTTCCTTTCTTTCAACTGCAATCATTTTTGTTGTTGTTGAGAACTTAAAGAGTTTGGCCTGTGTCATAACATAATACTATTTCTGGGAACACA
Source organism: Conus betulinus (assembly GCA_016801955.1). Taxonomy (NCBI): domain Eukaryota; kingdom Metazoa; phylum Mollusca; class Gastropoda; order Neogastropoda; family Conidae; genus Conus; species Conus betulinus. Next base: position 216,053 of record JADBJO010003661.1, on the reverse strand, counting down.
CCTTTTCCAAAGAGGTGCATACAATTTCCTGACCACAATCAGTACTTCCCCCAGTTCTTTTTCGTTTCATGTATTTCCAGCATGTTTCCTCTAGTGTCCACAAAAATTTCCAGCTCCAACGTTCAAGCAGTTTGTACTGCAGTATGGACTTGCTCAACTGTTGCCCAAGAACACTGCCAGTGAGATCGCACTGCCACTGCTTTTCAGTGCCATTTCTTCAGCCTTCAACAACCCTGCCCTGCAGGTCAAGTCGACTTAAAAACAGACTGATCCTAAGGAAACTTTCACAATGAGAACTGTTGTGAAGGACTTAAAGCACCTCTTGTCTGCCATATATTTTTATATCAGTTACAGCCACTTCTTGCCCACCAGTGCTATTCATGGGCTCTTGTTTGTGATATGTAAGAAACTTGTTTCACCAAACACATGTTATGAAAGGAAAGAACGCACGAAATAGCTATTTCTTAGAAAAATTCATGCCAGAATGCATTGTACTACCAAGTACCGAGCTTATGTCAACACAAAACACTGACAAAGGCCTTTATTCATAAGCAGCGATCATTCTTAAAAATCATAAAGAATTAACACAGGCCGATATAAACTTAGAAAACAAATCTCTTCTTCTCTGACATAATCCAAAGTGGAGCTAAGAGGTGAAGGAAAATGGATGAGATGTGAGCATGGGGTGGGGGTGGAGTGGGAGGAGGGATGTCTTACTAATAGCAATATTTTACAATAATTATAATGATTTAGGCACTGTAATCTTTACACATATAAACTGGCAACACAATGCATCCAAATGAAAGGTATCCGCTATGGTGCATTTTTTGCTAGAAGAAGTAACAGTCATACATGTATGCCTGTATGTGTATTGGTGGGTGTAGTCGCACTCAAGTGTGTGACAGAGCGAGAGAGAGCCCGAGAGACGAGGGAAGAGAGAGATAGAGAGCTTTGAGAGAGAGAGAGGTGAGAGAGTGAGAGGGAGTGAGAGAGAGAGAGAGTGAGAGAGTGAGCACAGACTGAGAGATGACATAAACAGTGCGAGAGAGAGGAGAGAGAGAGAGATGAGAAAGAGAAAAATTTTATACGATACTGCATGAAATTGTCATGTGTGTGTGTTGTGTTGGTGTGTGTGTGTGTGTGTGTGTGTGATCACACACATGGTCGACAAACTGATACTGCCATGAATTGTATTTACGTGCTTTTGATGATGCATTCTGTCTGGCAAAAAATACTACTTGCATTACAGCAGACTTGCTGGAACTGCTAATTTAGTCGAACAGTACCACACAAAATCAGACAGTTAAAAACCTCACAAACCTAATTAATGGCCAAACATTTTTTTTATATCATTATGCATGCTGAGTCTTCTTCATTTCCTAGTCATTAGTTTGTGACAGTCTGATGTTTGTTTACCAGGGAGACAAAAAGAACAGACAGACAACAAGCTGCTATCAGAAATGAGTTGACCATACAGACAGAGGGGTATGGTTTTGATGGTATGGATTTCATTTGTCCCAAACATTGCATTTCATGTTTACAACATGCAATGGCAGCAGAATTTTACACCAGAAAGCATGTGAATGATCTTTATTGGTGCTAGTTGAGCTGGATTTAAAAAAAAAAAAATGGCTGGCTGATTAGTTTTCTACCTTCAAAGTCATGTTTATAACCCTTCCTGTCTGCACAATTTCACTCACACTAACATTAATTTCTCATTAACTCCTTCACCCATTCATGATCTCATGATCAGACACTTTCACACCTTTTCCTCTCTCTAGTCTCACCCCTACCCCCTAGACAGAGGGGGGGGGGGGGAAGGGAGCAAAAAGAGCAAGAGAGGGGAGAGAGCGAGAAAGAGACAGAGAGAGAGAGAGAGAGAGAGAGAGTGAGGAGAGAATGTGAATGGAATGTATGTATGAGTGAAAACAACAACAGCAACAAATAAAAAAACTATTCAAAGACTGAAAACTTTAGGTGAGGCCTATTCTTCAAATCTTTCTCAGCTAAATTAAAGCGCACTATGTCGTGTAATAAAACTAAGGAGACAACAAAATGGAAAAAAAAAGGGAAAAAATACAAAAAACACAAACAAACCCTTTCATATATGCAAGGAAATACATGATACACTAACTCAAGTGTAGGTCATTTTCCAGACACCTGGCAACACACACACACACACACTTTTAACACTTTTAATGAATTTACAGAGGAAATGGCTAAAACAATGGAAAATTATAAAACATGATCATTTAAATGAATTTACAGAGGAAATGTTTAACAATTTACATTTTGCATTTGACTGATCCTGAAGTTATGTAATTTTGATTATGATTCTCTTTTGTTAGAAAGTGTAGCCAGTTTAAACTACAGTGAAACATGTAACATGTTTCACAAGTATAGCACGCTAGACAAAATTTTCTTCTCTTGGAGCACCTGTTTTTGTTGCCATTTTATAAGTGGTAATTGCTACAGGACTCTGTCTATGTGAGTGAGGCAAAGAAAACATTATTCACATGAAGGTCTTGGAAATCAATTATCTGTTCTAAAATACTCTTTTCAAAATGCCAGCTATTGCAGCAGAGGTTATGCATTAAAAAAAAAAACCAACAGATTATTGGTTTGCAATTAAAACAGCATAGCTTCTTGAAAGAGTCTCGACAATTCCATCTCAATTGTATTTGAATATGTCAGTATGCCTGCACAGTTGTCAGCAATTTCATTTTGGTAAACTTCTATGGTAAGCTGTTGTTTTGGGGCAATGGTATATTACAGTCAGTTATCTATTGCATGACTTTAACATCTGTGATGTTCGCATCTGTTTTGGGTTTCTGTCAAGTTGGCTGATTCACTCCAAATTAAACTCTTGCTCTTTTTACAAATGTTTTTGTTCTTTTTGAAATTTATAACACCAGCAGCTGTTACAGACTGACTCATCCTTTAGAGTCCTCCCCTTCCTTCCATCACCCTTCTACTCTCCCCTCCCCATTCCCCTGCAAGTCTGGCCACTGCTGTATAAGTGTATTATTTTAAAGTGTGGAGAATTAAGACTAAGTAAAAGTAACAAAACAACTATCAGCCATAAATGTGCTCACTTGCCATGTCTACAAGCTTAGTCCCACCACTATTTCCACAGGCAGTACAATCATGATTACAACTATATCGAATTGCTATCACAACTTATTCACATTATAACACAACATAAACAACTGACAGTATATGGTCTTGGGTGGTTTCTTCTATGTCCTTAAATGCTAGCCACCATGGCAAAGCGGTAAGCATCAGTGACTGGCAACTGTGAAGTCACCGAGCTGAAACTCATCAGAAAACCTATACTTGTCTTCATGGCACCTTCCTGCTACAGCCTGTTTCTCGCTGCAGTGAGTGTGCTGTGAGTAGAAACCTGCCACTACACAGCTGAGAGTCAGCTACTTCTTCATTCATTTTGAAAGCTGTTTTTATCTCATGAAAACAACTCTGCAGACAGCCAAGGTTCTCTCTAACCTGGGACATGCCAAGATGTAATCTATGAAAGGAAATCCTGCTGACAGATTGCAATGAGTCTTGAGCCAATCTGGAACTCCAGTGGATACATCCTTGCATCAGTGTCCATAATCTTCTGCAATGATCCATCATCATGGAATAACTTATCCCCAATCCTGAACTCACATGACTTCAGTTTGTTTCTCCTCCACTGCAACATTTCTGCTGCTGAATTCACCTCTAAGTCTTCAGCTGTCAACCCATTCACAGGGACAAATTGTCTGCAGAATGGGGGATCATGCAGTCCGATTACATAAACTGGCAAATCATATTTTCACTAGCGAAGCGTTTGGCAGATAATAACCTGTATATCATGTTGAATCAAAACTGGAATAAGTCCATGCATAATGTACCCTGCTGGAGTGTGACTCAAAGGCAAAGACTGCCACATTTCAAACTATTATACTAATTTCATATAATGAAGTAGTTATGGAGCAGGCATCTAATTTTAGGTCATTGGAGCTGAATACACTGGATAAAATAAAGTAAGAAACACCAAAATAAAAATATTTGTAAAAAAAAAATCAATTCAGTTAAATACTTGAGCGAACACACAATCACATTTCCTCCCCTTTCCAACCCTTCCCCATGCCTTTCCCATTACTCCTTCCCTTGCACATGCATATCAACAGCCCCCCCCCCCCCCCCCCCCCCCCCCACTCTTCTCTTGTCCCCTTCCTGCAATCATCATAACCATCAAGATGATGAACACATGATGCCAGACAAAACAGCTGATTCACAACACGTCCTGCCATACACCCTTCCTCTCATCCCTCAGGAACTCCCCACCTTACTCCTCCAATCTACAAATCCACAGCATAGGACCTGCCAACAAAATGACAGACTGGAGAAACACAAGAACCAACAGAGATACTTTCTAAACAGGTTAAGTGCATTTTTGAAGGATGAGTCTGCCTGAACACTGTAGATAACAACTGGCTGAGAATTCCACATCAAAGGAGCTACAAAGAAAAAGTGACCAATGCCAAGTTTTACCCCTAACTTGAAGGATACAAAGGGTCTCTTTTATAAGCTGAGCAACAGAAGCACCTAAAGGAGAGTAAATTAGCAGTTTGGATAAATTAAGTCATTGTGACAGGAATCAAGCGTGAGCTGCAGACTTCTTTGCAATTATGCCTGAAGAAGTCAGTGAAGGCTTTTAAGGACAGACGGTATGTACGGTTTAACACAAGGTGGTCTCAGGGTCACGTGATTCAGTGATATTTGTAGTTCTGTACGGGATTCTGCCACTCTGACATAACAAGCCCGCATAATGGCTGTGTATGGAAGTCGTGATGAGCATTGTAACAGTAAATAGTAATGCCACTGAGAGCTTATAGCAGATTGGATGCGAAAACAATATTCACCTTGCTTCCACCCTTATTTCTAGTTCAAAGCAACACTGATGCGAAGCAGGACACATGCATGCGCACACTTTCCTGTGAACCAATAATAATTCACACACACGAGACCTTAAACATCATGATCACATACTGGAGATTCACGAAGGTGTACATGTTACACGACACCGATCAAATCAGGCAAAAAGGGAGACAACTGTTCTTTAAAGTACTTCTGCATGGCCAAACTGCACAGCAGAGTCTGTTCAGAGCACCGTCAGTCACTTTCCAGACATGTTCAACAACAGGCACACCGAGTTCTGGACTTACTAAGACACCTTCAATTTAATTTAGGGACAGTAACTCTAGACTCCTTACTACTGTAACTCAAGACACCCAACCTCTCTACTTCTATGTCCCAAGCATTGTCTGTAAGCACTACATCATTAGTAAAGCAGTCTATGTCTAGGTGCACGCTGCCAGCCTGATGTCCTAAGACTGTGTTAAAGACATGCACTCACCAGGTATCACTGCCAGACCAACCATCCAGCATCATCACTGGACTCTTGAGAAATTACAGCCAACATACATGCCAACTTCTTGAATGCTAGGACAGGAGTAGGAGGGTCAAATGCAGAGTCAGCGAGTCTTCTGACTAAACAGCTGACAACGCACCTTGGCATGATGATGGGAAGATGTCACTGTGAACAATCATAAGTCATACTAGAACAAGCAACTCAGTTTATATCTAAGGCACTTAACTGCACGGCAACTGGCCACCAATAGTTTGCTACGTGCAGCTGGCGAGTCATACGCTCCCTCTCTTTTGGAAGCTCCTGGCAACTAGGCCACACAGAGAATGCTTCTTAACACTGTCTGGCAAAGATGTGCTTTACTGTCCCTGTCCCCAGACATACATCTATTCGACATGTGAGGAATGACACTTAGCCACTTACAAACACGACTGTTGTTCTCCGTAGGGTTCCAAACTTGCTGAAGTAGGCGGACAATTCCTCTGAAAAATACACCAGTTCAACACATTAGAGTCACTGACTGTAAAATGTGCTGATCAGAATTAGAATAAATTTTCTCTTTTACATTTCAGGCTCATAGGATGACAGTTGTTCTTTTCAAACTGTTAGCACACACACAAAATGATAACATCAGACATGTTAACAGTGATGATGTAGGCAGATTGTGTACAAATTTATTGACAGAAATTTACTAAAATTGTTGCTTAAATCAACTCACAGAAAGTATAACACTAACAGAGGCAGACTGTGAATGTTCCACAATACAAATGTTGTATGCAAGTATACAACTGAATGACCACCTAGTTGAAGTGAATATGAAATAACAGATGATTGGTCGAGATTTATATGAAATATACTCTTTAGCATTTAGTTGTTGCTGAACACACACCGAGTCAGTTTGGACCTACAGGGTCAATTAAGAACAGCAAAACAGAAATTCAGCAGTATTGTCAACAAACAATTCATTCATCTCCCCCCCCCCCCCCCCTCCACCACCCCCTTCTCTACTTCCCCACCCTGTCCCAAACTAAAATTCATTCTCTTAAGGCAACATGCCCATGTCTATTCCTTATACTATGAGAAGGTATTAAGGGATGACCATCTGTTGAGGATAAGAAGTTCAACTAGATCATTTAGAAAGCTTTTCTGTCAATAGACTGGTTTAGTCCCAAAGAGACAAAATCTATTTAGACAAAACTTGATGAGCCGATCATAACTAATAATCTGAAAGTTCTTTATGGTATACATGCAAACACACACACACACACACACACACACACACACAGAATGAGGTGAGAGGAGAATAAGACTGTCAGCAAATCTTCATGTCATTTTAACAGCATTCAACACATACACACATGCACACACACATGCATGCACACACACACACACACACACACACACACACACACACACACACACACACACTCATTCAAAGTCTCTCTCTTATTAACTGGATTCTCACATATCAACTGGAACTTTTTGCTGCACTTGGACTGCAAGTCTCGGTTCATCATAAGAAATTCAGCTGATCATCATTTGGGCCCATGGAGCATTAACAATTAAGACTATTATTAGTATTAAGAGAAAGAATGTCTTTGGAAGAAACATGAGTCCCATGTGGTAAAGGCATCAGTGCTTGTAAAACTAGCAAACTGAGGAAGCCTTCCAATGTTCTTAAACAGGCTTGGAATAAAGCTGCAAACCTGTTCTGACTCAAAATGTCATTTAAAAAAATCCTCATTTCTGCAATCCAGTATTTTCAAACTGGAAAGAAACAGAAGGCTGAGACTTGTGAGTGATACTCAGTGACAAATCTCTCAAATAGACCAAATGAGAGTGTTTCTAAAGAGCATTGGCAGGACTGATTTTTCACTGTGAGAGATCAATGCAGCAATAAGTAATATGCCAACATGATTTCTCAATGATAATATCCTCTATCTGAAATATTCTTGTGTGTGTGTACATGCGTGTGTGTATGAGAGTGACCCAGATCAAGTGTGTTTATATATGCTATATTATGTATACAGATAATCGTTGTATTGGCCAGATCTTGAATGACTACACCACTGACAACCATGTTGTGGCAGACTTAGGCAGGCTGTCAGTTTGCTTTCTCCTTATGTCTCTTTAGGGACTGTTTATAAACGAAGGAAGGGATTGACCACTTGGTCAGTCACATGACCAGAGACAACCAATCCCCATGACTGCAAGACAATCCTTTTGCTTCCTTTCAAATGCTGTTCACTATATTGGTGTCTTTGAGCAACTGGAATTGTTCCTTACTTAGGTCAAGGTTGACGTGGAGTCCTGTGTTGATAAGGTTCAAGTTCCAACATCTGTTGGTAATCTTCTGGCTTTGAACTACACCCAGAGGGTCCCTACTCATGAGCTGTGTGTTCGATATGTGACCAGGGCAGTCTGTGTTTCGTTTCTTTCAGCACTGAGGGCAGTGTAGGTCAGTGATACCTCTTGTCTGTTTCTTGAAGTGCGAACCTTGAGAAGGCTGAGGACCATCACCCTTTCCATATCGCCCTTTTTGCCATGTCAGCATTCTCTTGATATTGCTGGAACTCCTACTGCTGTGTGCTGCCTACCTGTCCCAGTGATTTATTCTGATGCTCCTTGTAGTGAGAGTCCCATAGTGCTAGTGATCTGCCTGAATTGCCTTTACCTGTAGTAGAGGGGGTATATATATCCTCATGTTCCTTTGTTGTCATCATGAGCATTGGTTGACCAGGAAGACCCATTTGATCCTGTGTTGTGTTGTGGTTGCATCTGTGCAACTTGTGGTGTGAGAATCAGTTATTCAGTTGTGCAAAGTGTGTATTACACAAACACTATCAGTGCACACACACACACACACTGCACCTCACAACGTGTGCAGATAACCAATTCCGGCCTTAAGCTTCCTGGTCAAGACATCACATCTAGCATCCTACTCGATACTACGAATGTGAAAGAGACAAAATACACATTAAGGAAAATGCTGAATGCCGGGGAGGGGGGGTGAGGGGGGGGGGGGGGGGGAGGGGGGAATGCAAGGACATAATGTGTGCATATGGCAGAAGACTGACTGTTTATCAGTTTTTTTCCTTGTTTGTTCATCATGCATTCATTTGGAAAGTTCTAGCTACGAATCAACTCTTCATAGTTCATGTCCTCTTACAGTCTTAGTAAACAACTTCAACCACACAAGCAGTCTGAAGAGAGGTCTTGTCATGCTTTTTTGTGTGGACTGCATCAGTATGAGCCTTGGAGTGTTTTGCTGCTGCCTCAATTATATGCAACAGTCACACTCCTTACCAGTTTATACAGTTGTTAGGCTGGTCAGATCTTACATATTGGTTTTGCATATGCTAATTTAAAAAAGAAATGAAATTTATGACAGAAAGCAGCGATTCCTGAAATAGAAAATTCTCCATTTTTTTTTCTTAGAAGATAAGCTTGAAGGAAAATTACCAAAGCCATAATTTTTGATAACACATATTTCAAACTCAGAGAGAGGGATGGAGAGGGAGAAAGGAGGGGGGGGGGGGGGGGGGGGGGGGGGAGAGAGAGAAAGACAGAGAGAGAGAGTCCTAGAGAGAGAGAGAGAGAGAGAGAGAGAGAGAGAGAGAGAGAGAGAGTCCTAGGTTAGTGGCTGGGTCAGGTGCAAAAAGCTGCATGATAACATGCACTTGACAGAGATAATCTCAGGCAATGCAATCAATGTAATGAAGGCTTAGCTGCATTCTCCCCAAATCCGTAAGGTTCCTATGTATGTCACTGTCATGAGTAAACCTGCCACTTTGCAGGGAAAGGAAAGCATTCATATAAGTAATGATCTTCCACAAAAATCAGGAGGCTACTTCGCATGCTCAAAATTCTTCACAATCACAGTACTACAACCTTCTGGTTGGTGACAGGTAAATTTCTGGTGACTGGAAATTTTGAACGCCATCCGTTTGCTTTGCATAAAACTACACAGTACTGGTAACCATACATAAACAGATTCTTTGTGAGGGCCCTCACTAGAGGGTAGTAAACATTTACACAAACTACAAAGGCCGGTGCAGTGCCCTAAATAGCTCAAAATTGTATATTTTCCTGTACACAACTCTGTGTGCATGTAAGCTGTGTAATTAAAGATGATGTATACTGAATTTGTCTTTCACTTTGTTGCGCTTTGTAGTTCATTTGGCAGCTTTGGCTTTAAAGCTTAGCATCCACAACAGTGTGTGTGTGTGTGTGTGTGTGTGTGTGTGTGTGTGTGTGTGTGTGTGTGTGTGTATGTGCATGTGTGATTGTAATTAGTATTAGTAGTGCTGATATGTGGTGGCTATGATCTGCAACTGAACATCACACACACACACACACACATACACACGCGCGCACACGCACGCACTCACACACACACACACACACACACACACACACACACACACACACACACACACATATTATCTGGACTCTGATGATTTGGTGGAACATTTCAGTTTGGAAAGAAAACCAGCAGCTCGAATGCAGAGGCCTCTCAATTTCATGTTATCACCAATTCAGTAATTAGGAGGATCTCAGCTGGGCTTGGTCTTATCCAGTCAGTGAATGAATAACTGGCTTCATTCCTCCAGGATGGCAATGACAGGTATACACTAATCTTGCAGTTGTGCCACAGATTGGCACCACATGCTTTGTGCAAAGACCTTTGTAAATACGCACCACAGGCAGGGTGGCCAAGGGTACACTCCTAATGAAATACTCATCATGATTCAAAGCTACCTATGGAGCACAATGAAATACACTAACATTCCTGCACACTGAATAGTTGATGTTAATTTTGCGCACGTTGCCTTAACATTTTTAGTTCCCAAATGTGCCTTTCCTTAAACTGCCTGATAAATCCAAACGGGGACCCATTCCGTCCTGATTTGCGACAATTTAATTTTTTTTCACTTTTCTGAGGCTAGTGAGTACCAGTATGCTGTGTTTCATGTGAAAAAATAATCACTCACACTGAACTTTCACCAGGAAAGTTATGAGTGTTGAAAAGGTGGGTATGTGTGTATAATGTATGGTGCTGAAGTCATTGTCATGTTACTGAACCTGCTGTCACCTGCCCTAACCTGTGGTCTTGGGGATACCTGATTTTGTTCTGCACTCATACATTTCAACCTTTTTTTTTTAATGGGTTCAGATTTAATCACTTCAAACATGGCAATTCCTTTGTCAAGCAAGTCATTGTGATGCTTTTTGTGCATTTTAATTGCTTTTTTTTCTGATTCGTCTTTGGTTTTTTTATCTGGTGAAAGGTTCTTGGTGCTGCAACCCCCTCCCCCTCCTCCCACATTTATTTCTTTAATAAGCAGTCTGATTCTCCATAATTTACTTACTGCAGTATAAGTTTCTTCCTGCACAGTAAGTAAAACTAGTTGACCTTCCTCGACTCTTCCAGCGACAAAAGACATTAATTAAAATAGAAGTTACTTAACCCAACACTCATTGACATTGAAATTCTAGTTGGGATAGAGCAAAGGGTGAAAATATGAACTCGCAATTTCACGTTATTAAACAAAGCTTAAATTCTAACAGTCAACATATACAACTTCGTGAAACTGTCCAAGGTAAATTGCCGACGAACAGTCGTGTTCTTGAAGCTGCCATCACTTGGAGCTACGCACAGCAGTGTACACATCCGGTTAGGTCCGCCATCTTGGTTTTTCGTCTGCACTTCCGTTTGCGTGTTTTCGATTTTGTCGTATGCATACAGTGTCCGACTGTTGAGTTGAACCGAAACTTGTACAGTCACAGACTGTCTATTTGAGTGCTTAACTGCATCTTAACACATTTTGTCTCAACAATGACTGCGTATACAGTGTCCGACTGTTGAGTTGAACCGAAACTTGTACAGTCACAGACTGTCTATTTGAGTGCTTAACTGCATCTTAACACATTTTGTCTCAACAATGACCGCGTACTAAATTGTCCCAGTAGAGCTATTCTAATGAAGTATTTTGGCATCGCTTCCTACTTTGAGGGCAAGATTTTGCGTCCTTCGTTTCAGCACAAAGGTCTGTTGGTTTGTTGTGTGGACAATCAATCACCTACAGTCACATTTGTCATTATGCTTGGAGTAACGGTTCAGTATATGATGTGAGTGTATGATGTGAGTCTAAATTCAAGTGTTGCCAGACGACAAGGTTTACAGGAACAATTAAAGGTAAATTGAATCAGAATGTGACTTTTGGTGGGAGAGATTTCCTGTCAGTGGCTTCAGTTCTTGGGATTTGACAAATACAAGTTTTGCAGTGACTTCTGTAGTGGTGACCCGTGTAGTCATGTTTTATCTGTGTTGTTGTTGTTGTTGTGTGTGACTGTGTGTGTGTGTGTGTGTGTGTGTGTGTGTGTGTGTGTGTGTGTGTGTTTTTCAATTGTGTTGTATTGTCTGTGGAGTGAACAATTCAACAGGAGAGTTCAGAAGATCACAAAATTCTTTATTTCTTGTAATGTTGATAATTTGCAAATCCACAAGAACACATCATGACAATGCCATGCACACATATCAACGTCTATGTGATACTTGAGTAGTGGCTAAATTATTGTTTATTTGCTGTGAATGTGTGTGACCACAAATTAATTTCTCAAATTGAGATAATAAAGTTTACTTGACTTGACTTGACTTGACTTGACTTGATCATTGCGCTCTGCAGAAAATACAATCCATTCAATACCATGTTTTTCAATATCTTTTATGGTCAAAGCACTCTTATGTCTGATAAGAATTTCACGGAGCCTGTGTGTCATCTTCCCCATATGGCATTTATGCAGCTGTTCACAAGCTTTGTCTCTTGCAAGCTGGAGGAGAACGAAGAGGAGACTATCAACACGTTTGTTCTGCTTTCTTTGAAAATAGATATCTTTCAACACACGATGGAATGATTCCACATACATGTTGGTGTTCGCAAAAAAACACCCTTACGAAAACATGCTGCCCAATACAAAACTCTGTTTTCTCTGACGTATTCACTTTGGAAATAATTATGGAAATTTGGAAAGTTCTGGTTACAATATTCTTCAAATTCTGTCATTTTTTTCCGGAAAATTCCCTCCTCTACCTCACTTCTCAACATGCACAACATGTAATACAGTTGAGCCTGCTCCTCCGTATCTGGCACTGACTCTCTCAGTTTCTTTCTCCAAGCTTTATCCACATGCCAGGTACAATATAATCTTCTCTTAGGCACTGGAAATACTGCACACCAGGCATTATAGAATGAAGATGCTAAGTCACTCATAAAAGTGTTTGTCTGATAATCCTCACCATTATTTGCTGCTTTAACAGCATGTAGAAAAACTTCAAGTATAGAAGTGTCTTCCTTGTTAGAAATTGCCCATGCTACAGGAATCCCCTCACCGAAATCATCAGCTACAAGTATGGTTGTCAAGAGGAATTGGTATTGTGTTGTGGAGTGAGTGGAGTCAATGAATATCATGTCACGAGAAAAATGTGTTTCATCATGTCTCTTTGGAATGCTGTTTGAATGCAAGTAAAAAATCATCCTTCAGCAGATTATTACTGGGATCTGACTGCCCTTGCATTTTAAAATAAATAATGGGATTATCACTGTTCTCTTTTTAACGCTTCAACCCAAAGCTGAACGCTGCATGCATGCATCATTTGAATCCTTCTGAGAGTGAGAAATTTTGTATTCACGTTTTATGTTCTGTATATCTTTCCTTGTAAGTAGGGTGTCCCTGTCAATTGTACTAAACTGATCTCTAATTTCTCTAAGCAGCTTTGTATCTTCTACACCAGCGGATACCTTTGCAGCAACAAATGAGCGCATTTCAAGTGACAGTTTTAAATGACATAAATTCTGTCTCGTGACCAGTGTGGTCTAAACAAAAGACAGCGGTAACTTTTCCAGTATGAATGTATGTTGTGACCGTCATGTGGCAAGTACATTTTCCTTTAATTTTGATGTTCCCTGAGTTTTTATGTGTCTCTTGCGTTGGTCTGCTGGCACACTCTTTGCTACATTTATTTCAGACCGATTACAGTAATAAAACTCTGTAACATTTTCAGTCCCTTTCTCAGGCCCACGTTGCTTGACAAAACGAGAGTATTAGTAGTTTTCTCTGTATCTGACCGCCAAACTTCAAATTCTTGTTTGCACTGGAATGTTTTTGACTGAATATTGAAATTTTTCCCATGTGCTGCATTGTAGTGATAAATCAACTGCTTCAAATTATACGCTACAAAGTCACACTGATGACAGTTACAATGTCCTGTAGTGTGGGGTACTACTTCCATACCAGGGTGGGATTTTTTTATATGACGTACAAGGGCATCACGCCTGGAGAGATGAGCATCACAGTAGGGACATTCTCTGCTTGGTCTCTTTACCTTTCGGAAGGAAGATGGATCAGTGTCGGATCCACCAGGTGGATTCTTTGGTGGTTTTGTGATGGACGGGGAATAGGCTCATTTGGTGGTGGACACCAGAGGGAGCTGGCTCATTTGGTGGAGCACCAGAGCGAGCTGGCTCATTTGGTGGAGCACCAGAGGGAGCTGGCTCATTTGGTGGAGCACCAGAGGGAGCTGGCTCATTTGGTGGAGCACCAGAGGGAGCTGGCTCATTTGGTGGAGCACCAGAGGGAGCTGTCACCAGAGGGAGCTGTCTTTGGTGGAGCACCAGAGGGAGCTGTCTTTGGTGGAGCACCAGAGGGAGATGTCTTTGGTGGAGCACCAGAGGGGAGGTGGCTTTGGTGGAGCACCAGAGGGAGATGTCTTTGGTGGAGCACCAGAGGAGATGTCTTTGGTGGAGCACCAGAGGGAGATGTCTTTTGGTGGAGCACCAGAGGGAGATGTCTTTGGTGGAGCACCAGAGGGAGGTGGTGGAGCACCAGAGGGAGATGTGGTGGAGCACCAGAGGGAGATGTCTTGGGGAGCACCAGAGGGAGATGGCTTTGGTGTGGATGAAGTGTTTGAAGGGGCTGCTCCCCATGCAGGTTTCTTCTCCTGTGGTGGAGAGCCAGGAGGTGCTGCCTTCCGTTTCTGACCAGGTTGTGCTGTTGCTGGCAGAATGTAGTGCAAGTTCACAGAGCCCGACACAAACCATGCCATGATCACCCTCCGCAAATATCTTTCATATCGCGTGGGATTATGCAGGAACATCCTCTGCTGCTGACGGGGACCAGTAAACAAATTAAACAATCTTTCATCTTGTGCAGCAATGACAGCTGCAATGACTGCTATCACTCCGCAGACATTGCCACATGTCTGCAGAGGATAGTTCAAGCACAGATGAGTGCATTGGTGAGGACCATTCTGTGCAGCAGTGTCGTGGGCCAAGGCAACCAGCATACTGAGAACACTACATCCAAAAAATTGTAAAAATGGTTGGACGCAGGTGCAAAAGTTCTGCGGGCATTCCCAACCCAGGCTGTCACAATAGATGGTTGTTGGGTTCCCCCTCGCTGCGATATCCACCACTGCAAGGGCCCAGTGACAGCCTGATCTTGACGCCGATGACACAAAGGTCCCCCGAGTGTCATTGCCGACATTTAGATGAAGATTTTTTTTTTACATCACAGAGATTCCTTTTCTGCTGAAGCCCTTTGAGGTCGTTGACGGTGGCTGTGTTCAGGCAAAGAGCGACCGATGTCCTGGATGTTCGGTTAACTTGATCAAGCACCAGACGATATGGCTTGACAGAAGCCAGCCCCCAGAACCCCCGGAACACAGCACTGCCAACTCACTTGTGTGTTGAAGCTGAAACCCACAATAAATATGCTGTATTTGTAGGTTATTGGCATTGCAGTAGACACAAAGTTGCTCTAGTGCCGTAAAATTATGTTTACCAATAAATCAGGCACTCATTTCAATCAACATAATTCAAACACAGACCTCGATTATATTCATACAGCTGCACTATACCACTATATCAAAGAAAACAGTATCCAATCTCTTTCTATTCTAAAGTATGCAAAAGGCATACCCTTCAGCACATCACTTTTATACTAATACATGACAATACCATATTTCAGCTATCAAAATTGGTGCTGAATTCGGAAGGCGTAAAGGAAGCATCCAGTGTACAGCCAGGAAACATGGGTTTTCTTCATTATCTTCTATGATATTTTGGGTAACATAAATGGTCATTGTCCATATTGTTTTACTAAACCAAAATGTTTCTCACATCATCACATAACCCGTAAACTTACCATACTCAGGAAGCATTACATTTGCGTCATTTTCAAAAATGATGTCACGAAACTGTGACATCAGATGGCACAGTGTGGCCCATTGGTCCTTCCCCATGGCGGACACTCAAATGAAGCATTGAACCACCTCAGTTCTTTAGCATATTGGTCAGGCAATTGATCCTTTCTCGATGCATGAGCATGTTCCGATTCATCTGCAAAGAGAACACATGGTTGATATACAAGTTTACAATTCATTAATCAGTCCACAAATGTAAAATCAGTCCTTGCACATTATTATAGTAATAATAATAATAAACCAATGCTACCAGTGATCCGACATTGGGAGGTGGCTGAGTGGTTGCCGTGCACTGGGGGGGGGGGGGGGGGGGGGGGGGGGGGGGGGGGGAATAGCATTTAACTCAAGGGAAACACACACACACACACACACACACACACCACACACACACACCCACACACACACACACAAAGTAAAATCAAGTAAATATTACAC
>JADBJO010003661.1:152500-189828 GCA_016801955.1 Conus betulinus | reverse complement strand
CGGCCCACGGACAACAAAAAGTGGTGTAGGAGATTAGAAACATTGTTCTGTCATAATTTTTGATGGTGACATATTGTTGTCACAGTCAAATAATCAAGGAAAAGAGGTTCTCTTTTCAACTAACTGCACTGACTGAAAAGAAAAAAAAATGGCGGCTCTGTTTTACTTTCACTACTAACCAAGCAGCTTGTGTAGATTCCTTGTGAGAACAGGTAAGGTAAAATTGTTAAATAAAAATATCAGCTCATAATCAATCAATAAAGCAAGCGTCCGTAGCAAAATATGTCAAAACAAAATTCTAGAGGAGGGGGAAGTCTAGTACAAAGGGGATCAACTGGGGGGGAATGAGAAAGATCGAAAAAAAACTCTCGAGAGAGGAGAAAAAAAACTGAAAGTCGAAGGGCAATGGAGCAAAGGGCGAAATTCTTTATTTGCCTGGAATGCGAGGTGGGCGTAGAGGAAGACCAAACAAGTATCCAGTGCCATGACTGTAAACAGTGGTGCCATAAAGAATGCACGTCACTGACAGAAAGGGACTTCAGCTACCTTCAGAATACTGACACAGAAGGAATAGAATGGATCTGCCAAAGATGCTATGCAGGGGAGGGGGAGTGGAGGAAAGGCTGGAGAGGCTAGAAAAAAAAGGTGCAGTGGAAAGGCTCTCGAAGAGAAGATAGAGGAGGTTGTTGAGAAAAAAGGTGTCAGAACTATGGGAAGAAAAGGTTGACAAAGAAAAAAGAGAGCTGAATCTCATTTTTACTAATATTCCAGAGTGTGGGAGTGAAAACAGGGAAGAAAGAATGAAAATGGAGAAGGAGAGTATACAGAAGATGGTTGGTAAAATTTGTCCTCACTTGAAAGACGAAACTGTCCAGGATCCAGTGAGGCTTGGTAAGTACAACATCGGAACAAAACCGAGACTGCTTAGAGTAAGCGTAAAAAACAAGGAGGTAAAAAAAAAAAAATATTGAGAAATGCCCCACAAAATAAATGCAGGGGTGACAGAGCAAAAAAAAGAGGATATATATATAAACCCAGACTACACACCAATTGAAAGACAAAAGAACAAAGAACTAAGAGAAGAGCTTCGAAAAAAGGATTGAGAAAGGAGAGAGAGACATTGGAATCAGAGGTGGGAAATAGTGAAAGTACAGTGGAAACCCAGGCCTGGCCAGGATGATAAAGAAGAAAACTGACAATCAAAATACAAGAACAAAAAACATGTGAATAGTTTTTAAAAGGTATGTAGATAGAAAATCTGTGCAGGAACTGTCATACACGTTCTTATACACAAATGCAGATGGACTGTTGAACAAAAAAGATGAGTTACTTCTATTAGCTGAAGAAAATAAACCTCACATTATAGTAGTAACAGAATCTATAGCGAAAAAACAAAAAGGGGTAAATTCTGTTGAATATTCAATACCAGGTTACGAACTATTTTTCAATGAAAATCCCAAAAGAGGTATAACTGTATATGTGAAGGATTCTATTAATGCCAAAGTATACAAGCTTACAAAAGGTAATGACTTTGATGAAAACTTGTGGATTACCTTTTTATAAGGATAGACAGAAAATACTGATTGGAACTATTTACAAAAGTCCAAATTCAACAATTGAAAATGAAGAAAAAATGTTTGAGCTGCTGAAACAAATTAGATTAGAAAGATTCAAATATGTTTGTATTACTGGGGATTTTAATTTCCCAGATATTGACTGGCATGGTACTGGCTCTGGAGAAAGAGGTCAAAAGTTCATAAATTGCATACAGGATGCATTTCTGAACCAAATGGTAAAACAACCAACAAGACATAGGGAGGGACAAAAAAATCAAATATGCTAGATTTAGTACTTGTTAATGATGAAAATATGATATCAGACATTAAGCACTTAGCTCCTATAGGCAAAAGTGATCATGAGGTTTTTAATGTTCTCTTTGTACCTAGGAGAGGAGCAAGAGAAAAAAAAAAAGAACCAAAGCAATCGTATAATTTTAAGAGAGGAAATTTATGCAAATGAAAGAAGAATTGAAGAAGATTGACTGGAGTAAACTCAATGATCTTAGTGTAGAACAATGCTGGGGAAAATTAAAAGTATTTTAAATTCTTTAATAGAAAACAACGTTCCAAAACAAATTATTAAGAATGATAAAAAACAGAAAACCAAAGTGGATGAATGCAAAGACAATGAAATTTGTAAAAAAAAAAATAATATGTATCAGAGATTATTAATGTAGAGATTCTTAGTCACGAAGCAGGGGAAAGATTATCAAAATTATATTAAAGCACGTAATACTTGTAATAAAAAAAAATAAAGAAAAGCAAAAAAGGAATTTGAAAAGAAGCTATCAAAGGAATGTAAACAAAATCCAAAAGCCTTCTGGAGATATGTACAATCGAAAACAAAGATGAACACAGGAGTGAGCCCCTTTAGTGACTAAAGATGGTGACACAGTAGAGACAGATAGGGGTAAGGCAGATATTTTGAATACATTTTTTTTCTAGTGTTTTCACAAGGGAAGATACCAAAAATATGCCTATTCTAAGTCCAGCTTCAAGGTCAAAAGGCATAGTATTAGAAAATGTAGACATTTCTGTGGACGCAATAAAAAAGAAACTTCAATCTCTAAAACCCTGTGGTCCGGATGCCATCCCATCGAGAATACTAAAAGAGCTAAATGAGGAGATGGCCTTCCCACTTTACATACTCTTTTCTAAATCTGTTAAAGAAATGATAGTACCTTCAGATTGGAAAACAGCTACAGTTATTCCAGTATTCAAAAAAGGTACAAGAACAGATCCAGGAAATTATAGACCAGTGAGTTTAACATGCATTATATGCAAAATTTTAGAATCATTTATTAGAGAGGCTATTATTAAACATATGACAGAAAATAAATATATGCTGAATGTCAACATGGATTTCGTGCAAAAAAGATCTTGTGTGACTCAACTTTTAGAAGTGATGGAAGACTTCACAAAGGAGATAGATAAAGGAGAGAATATAGATGTTTTGTATTTAGACTTTAGAAAAGCATTCGATTCAGTACCACATGAAAGACTTTTAAAGAAATTAGAGTCTTATGGAATAATAGGAAATGTACTTGGTTGGGTTAGAGACTTTTTATCAAAAAGAACTCAGAAGGTAAGGATTGGTAGTTCCTTCTCTCAAAATGCTGATGTTATTAGTGGGATACCACAAGGCAGTATTTTGGGACCAATATTATTTACAGTGTTTATAAATGATCTCCCTGTAGAATTAAAGAGTACATGTAAAATCTTTGCAGATGACACAAAACTTTATAACTCTCCGAAAATGCATAAGGAATTACAAAAGGATATTGAAACATTAGTACAGTGGTCTGATACTTGGAACCTATATTTTAATGCAGAAAAATGTAAAGTACTTCATATTGGTAAAACAAACCCACAAAAGGAGTATATAATGAAAATTGGGGACAAGGAAATAAAAGTATCTAAATGTGAGGAAGAGAAAGACCTAGGTGTGACTTTTGACAAAAATTTGCTATTTGACAGTCATATTGTAAATAGTATTAATAAGGCTAACAGAATGATTGGAATAATAAAAAGAACCTTTACATTTATAGAAAAGGACACTTTTTTTTACACAATTTATAAGACACTAGTTAGACCTGTTCTTGAATATGGAAACACTGTATGGTATCCAATGCTAAAGAGACAATCAAAAGCTCTAGAACAGGTACAAAGAAGAGCAACTAAGATGATTCATAATATAAAGATTTACTCATATCAGGAAAGATTAAAATATCTACAACTTCCAACACTTAAGGCAAGAAAGAATAAGAGGAGACTTGATTCAAGCATACAAGATATTTAATGGAATTGATGATGTTGATAAAGCATGCTTTTTTTGTACTCCACACAGAAGAAGAATTACAAGGAACAGTGAAGATAAGATATTTAAACATTTGATGGATAATAGGACTGAGCTAGCCTATGACTGGACCAACGGGTCACGAGAAAAAAAAAAGAAGATATATACATACAGAAGGGGCATACAAAGCCTAAATAGGCTAAGTTGTTTTTGATACAATGCCCCTGATCCTGATCTTGATCCTGACCCTGATCCATGAAGGAGACATGGTAGAAAGGTGTTGTGCATGCATCAAGATGGCTGGGTTTTTTTTTGTTGAGGGCTGAAATTCTAAAGAAAATATCAGGAAAATTTATAGCTGGTCATTGATTGTTTTGTGATTTGGAGTCAGAATTAAACACATATTGGTGTACAACAAAAATTGTCACTAATTAGTGCCTATTTTTTCTACAGGAAGACAGGAAATTCTTGAAGTTTTGATTCATCAAGTTGACTCATCTTTCTTCTTCAAAGTTCATTCACTAGTTTCGCTTTCGTGCATGAGTTCTGAGCACTTTTCATTTTCTTAATCCTGTCTTTAATCCTTTTACCTTCAAGTGTTTGAGGAAAGGTAAGTTCACGTTCGTTTATTTTCACTGATGCATTGAATGATTGATGTTTTGAACATGGCGGAGAAAAGGAAAGCTGCGAAAAAGAATGACAGTACTAGCAGTACTGTCGGTGACAGGAAATTGAACAGCTCAAGGAACACGATTGCTTCTTCGGGAAAGTCGAGTCTCGGTACTCCAAGTGCATATGAGAAGCAAAGGCCTGGCCGTAAACAGAAGAAATCCATGTCTGTGTGGCAGTGCGCATATTGCGAGAGCGCTGTGGAGGAGGAGGAAGACTGCATCGAATGCTTCGTTTGCAAAACCTGGAGTCACTTGAGATGCACTGGAAAGTCTCAAGATACCTCGACACTCTCTCTGACCCTTTGCAGCATAACTTGCAATGGGTCTGCCAACCCTGCATGGAAGACCAAAAGGAAATCCAGTCTAAGCAAGATGCCAGGTTGGACAAACTCTTAGACCTCATCTTACTGGTACACTCTCTTAGTGTCAGGATGGAGAAGATGGAGCAAAGCATGGGAGACAAACAGGAACGGAAGATTGAAGAGGTGGTAGACAGAAAACTGGAAGAGATAGTGGAAGAAAAAAATGGAGATTGAGAAAGGAAGAAGAACCTGGTGATTGTCAACCTGAAAGAGAGCGTGAAAACGACATTGAAGAGAAAAGGAAAGATGACCTGACGGCAGCCAAAACGCTTATAAGCAAACTTGTGGATCTGGAAGAAGATGAGCTGAGAGAACCCATGAGGTTGGGAAGAGAGGGTGGACCATAGACCAAGAATGCTTAGGGTGACAGTGAAAGGGGAAGAGAAGAAGAGGGAAATAATGAGAAAAGCGCCTGAACTGAACAGAAACAAAGCTCCAGGGGACACAAAGGTTTACATAAATCATGACCTCACAAAGAACCAACGCGACAAAACAAAGTACAGAGAGAGGAGTTGCGACAGAGAACTCTGGCAGGAGAACAAAACCTGGCCATAAGATAGTGGAACTCAGACAGAGTCCAAAAACCCAACTTCCTCTGGCGGAGGGGTGAGGACACCCAAGGAACATGTTCTTCTAGAAATTGACTCAAAAGAGAATGTGTACATAGTGTAAATAACAAAAGATCAGATTTTTTCCATGTACTATATTCTAACGTTGATGGGGTTTTGAACAAAAGAGAAGAGTTGCTTTCCAGGATAGATGATATACATCCATGTGTAACTGCAGTGACCGATTTGATACCAAAGAATACAAAATTTCTGTGAGAACGAGTTTTGCATTCCTGATTATGATATGTTCATTAATAGAAAACCACCAATGAGGGGTAGCTTTATATATGGGTAGTTATTTAAATTCTAGAGAGTGTAATGATTTTGATGAATACGAGTATCAAGAAAGTGTTTGGTGTACATTTGATAGTGAGTGTAATGGTAAAGTGTTGATTGTTGTGTGTATAGAAACCCCCAATAGTGGTACAGAAGAAAATAATAATAAAAACTATTTGAAATACTAAAATCTGATAAAATGTTAAAATATGACAAAATATGCATAATGGGGGATTTAATTATCCGAATGCTTATTGGGATGGGAGGTGGTCAGGGGTTTAGGGAAACGAGATCATAAGACAGGTGCATGATGCATTTTTAATCCAAAAAGTGACCAAACCAACAAGAAGACCAGGGCAGAACCCAACCCTTGATGATTGGATATTGGTAAATGATAATAGTTTATTTCAGAAGTTGTTCATCTTGATCCGGTGGGTAAAAGTGACCATGATGTTTTATCATTTCAGTTGAATTTGGAAAAGCTTAATGATACAGATCAAGAAGAATTTACATATAAACTGAACCAGGGGGACTATCAAAAATTTAGAAATATTATGGCTGAACATGATTGGAAAGGGATATCAGACATGGATATAGAAGAAACCTGGAGGTATATCAAGAATACTATACATGAGGGAATGGATAAGTGTATTCCCAAAATAAAGAAAAATGCAAAGAGGAAATTCACTCCAGTCTGGATGAATAAAAAAGCTATGAGAAGTATTAAAAAGAAGTACAAATTATATAAAAAAAACCCTAGTACAAAATCAGGAATAAATTACATGAAGTACATATGGGAAAGGAGTAAAATGCTCCAAGTTGTTAAAAGTAACTAAAAGGGAATATATATGAAAAAATGGTTACAACAAATAGTAAAGATAATCCTAAATTATTTTCGAAGTATGTTCAAAATAGATTAAAAGTCAATACAAGTATTGGCCTAAATAAACGAGATGGTTCCTTGGCAGTAAGTGATAAAGAAAAAGCGGACACATTAAATGATTTCTTTGCTAGTGTTTTTACACATGAAGATTTAACAAATATACCATTATTGGATGAATGTGCATATTCAAGTGGGATACCCTTGTCAGAGGTAAGAGTTGCCCCAAAAGCAGTGAGAGATAGATTGGTCAACTTAAACCCAAATAAAGCACAAGGACCTGACCAAATCCCCTCAAAAGTTATAAAAGAATTAGGAAATAAACTATCTGTCCCACTATGTTCATTATTCAACAAAACATTAGAATCAGGTACAAACAATTTGGAAATAAACTATCTGTCCCACTATGTTCATTATTCAACAGAACATTAGAATCAGGTACCTTACCCCAAGATTGGAAGACAGCTGAAGTAACAGCCTGTTTTTAAAAGGGGTCAAAAGCAGATCCAGGTAACTATAGACCAGTCAGCCTGACTAATATGTAAAGTGTTAGAAAGCATAATTAGAGAGATCAGTATTCATATCCATGTCTGATATCCCTTTCCAGCATATCTCTGAGCTCATTTTACGGATAATGATTTATATGCAAAATGTCAGCATGGGTTCCGTAAAAAAGCATTCTTGTGTTACTCAGTTGCTTGAAGTTGTAGAAGGTATGGCAAAATTATTGGATGATGGTCATAATGTTGATGTTAAATACTTAAGATTTTAAGAGGGCTTTTGATACTGTGCCACATGAAAGGCTACTTGTCAAACTATCTGCTTATGGTATATCTGGCAAACTATTAAAATGGATACAAGGATTTTTGACAAATCGGGTACAGCTTGTAAGAGTAGGTGGTGAAAGATCAAATAAAGCCAAGGTTTTAAGTGGTATACCTCAGGATAGCATCTTGGGCCCAATATTATTCACAGTGTTTATAAATGACTTGCCATTATCATTAAAAAGCACCTGTAAAATATTTGCTGATGATACAAAACTGTACGATAAAACTTCACAATTCTCAGATTTATGAAACGATCTTTATAAACTCCAAAATTGGTCAGATGTATGGAATCTGTATTTCAGTATCTCTAAATGTGGTGTGCTACATACTGGAAAAAAACAACCAAGAACATGGTTATTATATGAGACATAATGGCAGCTTACAGAATATAAAGACCTTTTAAGATTAAGAAAAAGATTTGGGCAGAGTAACTTTCGATAGCATGTTGTCTTTTGATCTGCATATTGGCAATTAAAAGATTAATAAAGCCAATCAAACGTGTTGGGAGAAATAATTTGGGAGAAACTTTCGTTTTCTTTTGATCTGCTTAGATAAGGCCAATCAAATGGGGAGTTATAAGAAGTTTCTCTTCCTTAGATAAGGAGGTATTCCTAAAACTCTATACATCTTTTGTGAGACCTCATTTGGAATATGCTAATACGATTTGGTGCCCATACTTTAAAAGACAATCAACACAAATAGAAAGAGTTTAGAGACGTACTACAAAGCTATTAAAACTAAAGAGTGCAAAGATAAATCTTATGCAGAAAGATTACAATATTTGAATCTACATTCACTAAAAGTCAGAAGGACAAAAGGTGATCTTATACAGACTTGAAAAATATTTAATGGATTTGATAATGTTTGTGTTGACTCACTCTTTTCTCTCTCACAACATAACATCACAAGAAATGCAGGAGGAAAGATATTTATTCAGCACTGCTGTACTAACAAAAGAAAATTTCCTTTTCACACAGAGTAGCCCCTCTATGGAATGAACTCCATGCTAACATAAAATTTGCAGAAGGCACTAACAAGTTCAAGAATCTTTTGGATGGATGTTATTCCAAAGTATACGGAACTTTTCAATCATTTTGATGATTAAAATGTCATATTAGGCATAGTGTAAAATGACAATTGCACGTTCAACACCTGTACTTAAAACAAAGACATATTTGATAAAGAGGGGACGTACATAGGCCGCGAGGCCTAGGCTTTTGAGCCAGTCCCTATTACTACTACTACTACTACTACATGCAACGTGGTGCTTCAGTGGTACGTGTCCAAACACATGTTTGGCGCTTGTACTACCTATCAAACCACCTCCTTATGACAGTAATCTCTTGGTCAGGAGGCTAGCTTGAGATTGTGTCCCCAGCAATGAACCTGCAGACAAGAATGACTACAAACATGAATGTGGTGAGGAAATTGAAGCCAAGATCACCACAAGGGCAGGGCATGAAGTGTGGTATCTAGGGCTATAACTACAGAGCAATTTGCAGGGGATTATACGCAGACTCAAGACAGATTAAGTTCTTACAATGAAGACGCTGAACAACAGTATTTAGAGAGGATCTTGACAATCATAATGTGGCCACTTATTTACATCAATGCGTGAAGGCTCTTTTCGCTCATTAACATAATCGAGCCCCAAATCACAAACTGATCAAAGTCTCGCATGCAAGAACAAGAGAACCTGAAAGGTGTCAAAAAAATCAAATTGTTGATGGTGGACACTCGAAGGAAGAAGAAGAAGAACATAAATAGCGAAAGTAAAAGTGCATGTACGACAATGAGGTGACGCTGGATACAACATGAAGGACCACAGGAGTTTGCCTTCATCATTAATTCCTTTTTCTTCAAACGAAGATCAACGAGGATGAAAAAGATAATGCTGAGCAGTTCCATTTGGTCTGAACTGAATGACTGGGTTTGGTTCTATCAAACATGCTTGCTTTTACCTGATACTTACTTACTTGATTCTTGTGGTGTAGTAGGCCTATATGGCCTGTTCACCATTCCAAGAAAGAAGTCACTAGACTACGAGTGGCATGCGTGGCACAGCCTAGTGGTAGCATTTTGGGTCGTATAGAGTTGGTGCATTCCCCCAGTGCGCATCCAGTCTGTTTTTAAATGCACTGACGGATGGGGCGGTTACAACATTGTCCGGAAGACTATTCCAGACTGTGACGACACGCTGGGAGAAGTAACCAGCTCATGTGTTCAACCTGGAGTGTCCCATGGGCCAGTTTAAGACTGTTTCCCCGAGTGTCCTTGCCTTGGAAGAGGGGGAGCACTGGTCGATCTGTGTCATAGATCCTGTGGATGTATTTATATACGTCGATCATGTCACCTCTGGTACGACGGTGCTCCAAGCTAGGTAGCTTCAGACTAGCAAGACGTTCTGGGTAGGGGAGATCCTTCAGGGGACCTGTCAGGCGGGTTGCTCTCCTTTGGACATCTTCCAGGTCACTGCAGAGTGTTTTGTGTCTTGGTTGCCAGATTGAGTGGCCATATTCCAAGGCTGGTCTCACAAGGGACTTGTAGAGTGAAACAAAAGTTTTGGGGTAAGATGGTCAAAGGTTCTCCTTATAACGCATAGGGTTCTGTTGGCTTTTGCTGTTTATGTGTGCCACATGATTCTTGAAGCTCAATCTATGTGTCACCAACACACCCAGGTCTTTTTCAACATCACTCTCCTCTAACCAATGAGTGCACTCCACTCCCTGGGGGTTGTGTCCCTTCATGCAGTAGGTGGCTGCTTCCTTTGGATGGCCCAGTCTCAGAACATTGCACTTTTCTGGGTGAAAGCGTAGTTGCCAGTCCTGGGACCACTGCTGTAGTCGGTCTAGATCCTCTTGAAGAGTAGCCCTAGAGTTGCTGTCGTCGCTATGCGTAAAAACCTTGGTGTCATCCGCAAAGAGCACAATATGACTGTGGACATGGCAAGGCAAGTCGCTGATGTACATGACGAATAGGATAGGCCCTAAGATGCTGCCTTGAGGGATGCCACTTGTCACCCTTGCTTGTTCTGATCTTACGCCATTTACGATGACCTGCTGTGACCTGTCGGCAAGGAAGTCCCTAATCCATTCATCCATTCAAGGACCTTTCCACTGATGCCAAGAGCTTCCACTTTGGCCACTAACCTGCGGTGGGGTACGCTATCAAAGGCTTTCATGAAATCCATGTATACTGCATCCACCCCTCCTCCTGCATCAATCATCTCAGTCCAGATGTCCAAGGTCTCCAATAGCCAAGTCGTACATGATCGTCCCTGAGTAAAGCCATGCTGTCGCCTGCTGATTAGTCTGTTATCCTGGAGGTGTGCCAAGACCTGTTCACAAACAAGGTGCCTCCAAAGTCTTGCAGAGTATGCAGGTTAGGCTTACTGGCCTGTAGTTGCTTGGACTGAGCCGGCTGCCTTTGTTGAAGATCGGGGTGACACTGGCAGTTCTTCAGGTATCAGGGATCTTTCCAGCATCCAAAGACTTTACAAAACTCTCATTCCGGTAACAGACCCGAGAGATTCAGACATGTGCAGTGTTGGTTGGTAAATTACAGAGAAACAGTCTGAGACACACGTTTTCAAAGTGGATGTAACTCAACTATGCGAATCCAGTCTTGGCCATATGGCCACAGAGAATGCTTTTTCGTGGGTAGAAAAAATCTCACAAATACATGCCTTTGGTGGAACTTGAACCTCCAACCTTTGTGGCAACAGCGTTAAGCTGGTAAAATGGCTGATGGTTTGTAATGGTTGGTAGCTTTACGACTGATCTAATTGACCAGTCACATAATTGTGACAAATTACAGAGAGAGAGACAGGCACGATGGCACACAGGATTCACAAGTCTCATTACATGTACCTGTTTATCTCATGTAATTGGAAACGTATTTCATTGCCTTGGCTTGACTTAGCTATGAGTTAAAATTGATGTGAATGATGTAATGAATCAATTTAAATCATTCTATTGCTGTCACACAGATCAGTTTATGGTTCTCAGTGGCTCATTTGATCGAAGTAATTAATGGTCGACATTCCTTTCTTTACAACCTTTATGATATTCCTTTCCACCTATGGAAATTTCATTAGTGATGCAGCAGCAGTTTCCAATATCATCATCACTGTCCACACTTTATCCCCCTATATCTCTGTCACTGCCAGTATGCCTGTCCATGCGACAGTTGTTATACACTCATGTTTCTCTCGTGTGCGAGTGTGTGCATGCATGCACTTGCATGCATTTCTTTTCTTCCTCAACGAGGAATGCAGAATGTCTTTTTCACACCTCGTTGTATACAATGTACAATGCTTTGAACCAAGATGAATGAAAATGTATATCCCCTCATCTCAATGTTTCTTCACAACTAATATGTGCAGAGATCTTTCTCTTGCATACAGGTCTAGCATTGCAGGCTATGATTTTTCAGTCCCATGGGTCCCAGTGAAAACACCAAGGGGGATCCTCATCCAAAGGTATAGAGATGTATTGAGATGTTTACCGAGAAAACTCTGAAAGAAATCATCTGCAGATGAAGAAAACCAGTGTTACACAAATTTAACAAATACCACATACATACAGCAGACACGGCTCAGATGCACTGCATGCACCATGCATTTCATATGGGGAAAAAAATTGTCCTAGAATGAGAGAAGAAAGGGGGAACGGGGCCACTTTTGATCTCCGCAAGGAGCGACAGAATTTGCATTCCTTTCGCGAGTCATTTGTTGTTTTGTTATGCCAAAATCACCTAGGTGTCATACTGTGATTCTGTAAAGCCTAAGTCACATGACCGTTTTCATTTACATTCCAGTCACACAAGTGTTTGGCCGAAGTCACTCATGACCATTTTCCTTGTATTTGTAAAGTGCAAGAAACATGAGTGGTAGTGCCTGTGTTTAAACCCTACTTGTGTTTTAATGTATTTATTAGGCCCGACTCACTTGGATGCAGGAGCTTATATTTGGCCAAAACTCACATGACTTATAATGGTGTTTGTTCAAATTATATCCATGTTTTTCTGTAAAATTTGCTTTGAAGATAGCATGACCTGAAACCAATTTTGAACACAATAAAATCGTTCGAGTCAACAATGTCACATTGAAATGCTCACAGCAAAAATGTAGCCACATAAAAAGTAGAAATTCGCACTGCATCTCTGATCACCCTACAGATCTTTTCACAGATCGATCACCTATTCGGCTGCAGAATAAAAACCATGTCTTACGTTTCAGACCAAATGGATAAGATTGATCAAAGAGCATTTCAAGATTTTTTTGTGGGCCTCTCTTCGCCTGCTGTTCAAAAAGAATCTGGTAGTCCTTTAATCAACAGCCCAATTCTTCGAATCAGCTGGCACTTTGGTGAAACTCTGTTAAAATAAATCACAAAAAAAAAACACCGCTCTGCGTATCTCCGAAAGCTTAAATCTTGTGCGACATTACATCATATTACATGAAAACGAAGGGGGGAAAAAAAGATATTAAAAAAAAAGCATTTGTTACAAACCAAAACATTTTTGAAACCGAGCTTTGTTTTGTGTCTGGCATATCAGTAAATGCAACGAAGGTTCATCTTTACTTTGAACTGTTTTGGCATTGTCATTCAACGTAATGATGGTTCATCTTTATTTGAACTGTTTTGGCATTGTCATTCAATAAAATGATGGTTCATCTATACTTTCAATCTTTTTTTTTTTTTTTTTTAAAACTGTTTGGGCATTGTCATTCAATGATAATTCATCTTCACTTTTAACTGTTTTGGCATTCAGTCATAATGATGTTTTGGCATGATTCAGTAATGATGGTTCATGTTTACTTTTGAACTGTTTTGGCATTGTCTTCAGTCATAATGATGGTTCATTGTCATTCAATGGTAACAATTATTTGTCTTTTACTTTGAACTGCTGTTTCAGAACTGGCCAGGAAAATGTGCAGCGTTGATGGTACAGCCTGAACATCCACAAGGTTGACTGGGGATAGCGTTTTTCATGGTTTCTGTAAAGAATGGTCATAATGAACTGTTTTGGGGGAAAATAATGGTGTTGTAGCTATGTGTATAAATTATACTGGGTTTGGTCCATGGCTTTATCAAGATAGGATCATTTGTGAATTCCTTGGGTTGGGGTCTGCGCATATAATTCACCTCAAAGGCGAGGCCCATGCACAAAAAGAGAGGAAGAGTGAGAGAAAAAAAAAAAGAAAAAGAAAAGAACCAGATGGGGAGTACGGTCATCTTAACCAAGTTTCCAAATGTCTTGTCACTGTAACTGGCTCAGTTAAACACAAGGTAGTAAGTAGGGAATGCGAGGAGAGAGGTGAACAGAAGGCAGCGAGGGGAGAGAATTGCAGGTTTACGTCTGTGTAGATGTAGACATTCTCACAGGGGAGAATTGGAGGTTATGTCTGTGTAGATGTAGATATTCTCACAGGGGAGAGAATTGGAGGTTTATGTCTGTGTAGATGTTGACATTCTCGTAAGCATCTTTTGTAGCAATGACATTAGTTTCATGAGACAATTTAACTTTTAGTTCATTGCCCTGTAATCTTTGATTTGCATGACATTTAGCTCCAGTCTGTGTCACTGTCCTTCCCACACCAAACCGTCAAGCATTTGTACACAACTGCAGTACCACGTCGTCCGTCTGACCTCCAGCAGATGTTCCTTTAGCAGAATTTTCATTGCACTGCCATGGTGTCATAAAGATGAATCTGCAACATATCTTGAATCTGATGAAGGGAAAGTGAGGCTAGGAAAGGTTGGGGTGGGGGTCACTGAAGAGTTGCTGTGTACAGTGCTGCTGACCTAGTCAATATAAACCGTGCACCATGGTGGATTACACAGAGGAATGTCCAACATGAGCTTGGCTACAACTCCTCTTGACCAGGACACAAATGCGACAGCCTGTACGATCTAGCACCAAGGACTTTACAGGCTTTATTCTGTACACGATGTATGATTTTTCATTAATCATATTCCCTAAAAACTTTGCTATCAATACATCTGTCAAGTGTCCATTTGTCTTTCGCGGCTTGCTTCGTTTCTTTACATTGTCTATACATTTTTCATTGATGTTGAGAGTAAGAGCCAGCAATATAATAATGACAAACCAGTGGCATGGTGGTGTCCAACACTGCACCAAAAGGTACATGTTGTTTATCAGTAGCAACAACACATGGATTCTTTTCTGATGAAAAAAAGTTGCAATGTGTCTGATATTACACACTGATTTAAGTAAGAGAGAGAGATGAGGACAGTGACAGATAAACTTCCACTTCCGCTGATGAAAACCAAAACTATCTGAGCAGCAAATACAAACTTTACCAGACTGGACAGACTGCAACCTCTGTAAAACAAATGATATAGAACCCATGAACACGTGCATGTCAGAAGTACACGCTTTTCACAAATTTGCTGTAATTTACAAGTTATTTTTTTTCCATGGAAATACAATTTTTCTTGTATCCCTTAAGGGGAGCACAAAGAGAACGCTTGCTCGCGATAAAAGCGAGCGCGTTGGGACAAGCGCTTGAAATGTTGCTCCAAATTTGCTTGTGCCGCACAAAAAGCACGCTCGCTTTATCGCGCCTGCGATTTGAAGCGACGCTTGGAAAGCGTCAAGAATCAAAAGTTAATTCTTTCTCGCGAGCAAGCGTGTTCCTGGTGCCCCGTCGCGTGTTGGTTGTTGGTGAAAGTTGCACCAGTTCTTTGTTATCTTTGGTTCAATTCTTTCTAAGATGTTCTTGAATGTCTCTTGGCTCATTCTCAAGTAGGATGAAAACGAGAAGGGCTCCTTTAAGCAAAGGAAACAATTTATGGTATTCACTTTCCATTCGCCTCCTTTGATTAATCTCATGAACGCCCACTCTTTTGCGTTTTCCTAGGATAATTTTCGGCAGAACACTGTCCAGCAACAAAAGTTCGTCTTCGCTTGAATCCACCATACTGCCAAATGACTAGCTCTACCAGTCGCGAGCGCGCTGTACAATCTTTCTCTTTGTGCACCTCAACGCCAAGCAAGCGCTTTCTTTACAAGCGCTCGTGCTATCGCAATCACTCGCTTTATCGCAAGCGTTCTCTTTGTGCTCCTACTTACACAGCGATCATGTGTTTAATTAGCCAGGATGTGCGCTTTCATAATCTAGTGATAAATGTATCCTCTATATAGCAATCGTTTAGTTAGCCGATTTAGTCATGTACACTGCAATCATTGTATCTGCTGAACAAGGACCGATCTTTTCACAGAAACCACACTGTGTCTTTCACATAGCAATCACTGGTATGCTGAATGAGCTAGGACTGGTCTCACAGCTAGGTAATACACTGTATCCTTCAAACAGCAATCACTATCTGCTGAATGAAGCAGGACTGGTGTCACAGCTTGGTGTTACGCTGTATTCTTCACACAGCAATCGCCATTTATCTGTTGAATAAGCCAGGACTGGTCTCAAGAGTTAGGTATTACGCTGTGTCCTTCACACAGCAATCGCTGTATCTGCTGAATGAAGTAGAGCTGGTCTCACAGCTACTGTATTCTTCACACAGCAATCACCATCTCTGCTGAATGAGCTAGAACTGGTCTCACAGCTTGGTATTACACTGTATTCTTCACTCAACAATTACTGCTGAGAGAGCAAGGACTAGTCTTACAACTAGGTAGCACGCTATATCTGCACACTATCCCTCACACAACAAATCACTGATAGATTAACCTGGACTGGTCTTTTAAATCACCAAATATGGCACTGTGCCCTTTACACAGCTATCCATAGTATCTGCCAGATTAGCCAGGACTGACGACCAATACCTGCACCGACAGGTATTACAACCTTGTTTGTTGTACCACCCCCCTCCTTCCCCCTTGATAACTTTTAAGCTGTGCGATTACCAAATGTCAAAGCTCTACGACTTTTGATCCAATTCAATGGCCTGCTTGGCCTTTTGCACTACTGACTTCAATGTCAACACTTGTAGGCACTGACAAGGCATATGGAAACCCTGTGTGTGTGTGTACATGAGAAGAGAGAGAGAGAGAGAGAGCACAAAGACAATGGACACATTTTTAGGAACTTGCAGTTTATTTTAGCAATCCCTGAACATATGACAAGGCGACTCCACAGCTCAGCTGGCTCTAGTCGAACAAACCTGAAAACAAACCAAAGAATGTTGTTAACCCTTGAACCACACTCATACCACTTAGATTTACACAATCCTGAACTTCTAATCCCACATAATCTTGAACTGCTTTACCTCAAACCATTTAATACCACATAAACTGTCAGCCTTCAAGTTGTTCTTGCACCACAAAAATTTTCTATTATCAAGATGTATTCATGCCACTTATATGTTGCC
The DNA here is from genome assembly GCA_016801955.1 of Conus betulinus. NCBI lineage: Eukaryota > Metazoa > Mollusca > Gastropoda > Neogastropoda > Conidae > Conus > Conus betulinus. Next base: position 172,993 of record JADBJO010003661.1, on the reverse strand, counting down.
TAAACTGTCAACCCTCAAAACACACACTCATGGAAATTTCACACTACATAAACGCCTAATCTCAAAATATATTCATGGCACTTACAAACCACAAGTACTGTGTCAACCAGTAAAAAAAAAACCCTGATGCCATTTACATTCTACATAAATTTAAACTGTCAAGCCTCAAAACACATTCAAGCCATAAATGAACTTGTCAAGATTATATGAAATTCACTCAGCTCAAATGATAGCTGTGACAGCTGGAATTAAATCTTAACTGAACTGATTACACTTACAGAATCATTTTTCCTGGATCAACCATCAGTGACTAATGATCCAACCAATAGTAACAATTTCTGATACCCTTCCAACAGAGCCAGATTTTACGATGAAGCGGTCACCGGAATCAATCAAAACATCTCAGAACAATAAAGCCACTGGACTAGGTCAAATGCCAGGGAAATTTGGAAAATGAACTAATGAAGAAATCATGACTATATGCAAAACCCTTTTCGTGGCCATGTATCAGAGATATGGGTCACAGATGGAATTCCCCTTTCCAAGAGAAAAGAGATTTAGGCTCCAGTCCAAATTACAGCCATCACATCATTTTCAGTCACTGCAAAAAAATCTACCACAGAATGCTTGTGAACGGATTCAAATCATACATAAATCCCACATTGGGAATCAATCAAACTGAATTTAGGAAAACAGATCAACTGCACCACAGATACTGTCACCGCGCAAACTGACCGAGGGAATCGAAGCCAAAAATCCACCTGCAGCACTAATATCTGTGGACTTCAGAAAAGCTTTCGGCTCCATACTCGGAGGAAAGCTAGTGGAAGTATTCACTGCTTTCCGCTAGATTGTCACAGCCATCAACATCCTCTATACCAACACAGCTCGTGTCCAATCTCCATGTGGTGACACTGATTTTGTTGTTGAGATACTAGCTGTCATCTCACAAGAAGACACCCTTGCACTGTAACTGTTTGGAACAGCACTTGACTATGCTATGCGACAGGCAACAACCAATGACTGGAACACTGGCTTCACACTTCAAAGAGTCGGGAGTACACACATCCAGCCACTGAAATCACCCAACACCAATTTTTGTGGACGACACTGATTTACCCTGAAAACACCCTAGAACTACATCAGCTTCTGCTGTACCGAACTGAGAACGCTGCCAAACTAACAACTGCACAACAGTGACATCAAACAATACATACTTGTTCGATCAAGAAGGACCTTCTAAAGCAAGTTTATGACTTTATATATCTTAGCTCATGAGTCAAGTCTTGTAAAGACATAGACATCAGGAGAGCAAAGGCCTAGACAGCTCTACAAAACCTGGATAAAATCAAGAAATTAAGCCTAAGAGCAACATCAAGGTGGAGTTCCTAGAGCCATGGTAGAAATCAGTCTTTTTATATGGCTCCAGCATTTGGAACTTGACAGAAGCCCTGAAGAAAAAACGAGATGGGACACACACTAAGATGTCTTAACCCTCTTCAGTACGCACTTATCTGAGCTTAGTTACGCTGAAAACCATCGGCAAGGTAAGTAACTCCGTAATTTGAACATGGTTACCCAATTAAAAAAAAATAATTTAAAACACAGGAAAGGAAATAATGAAATGAAAATAATTTTAAAAATTCCTACAAATATATATGTTGCTATATCGTAACAAGGGCTCTGTGGGCTGGCTCCCCACTTTGCCTTCAACATGTGGCTACTAAAATCAAAAGGAAAAGATGCTCCCAGGATTCACCAAAAGGGGGAGAGAATGATGAATCCATCGGTGCTCAACCAATTACGACTGCAAATCCCAAACGACTACGAACATGGACCAAATGGAATGTCCATGTGTCTGTGGAAAGCGTTTCGCTACCACCCGTGGCATGAAGATCCACAGAACAAAGATGGGATGTGTGAAGACTCATCTGACAGCAGCAGCGCACTGCATCAGCAGATAAGACGTTGGAAGACCAAGGCCAGGATTTAAAACCATAGTGCCAAGGACATCCATGCTGTTGGTTCGGATGAGGAATTGCACAGGCCCTCGATGCCAGGCGCCTGAAACTCAACCTGCCACGAGCAAACGAGACTGAAGATTGGGAGAAACTGGATGCAAAAATCGTCCAAAGACTCGATGCACTGATAGGGAAAAAGCACCCTGGAACACAAACTAGCCACATATGGGGACATTGTGTATGCCACATGTAGAGACGCCTATGGAGCAAAACTACCCAAAGAGAAAACACCTCCAAAGAAATCCAGACGCCAAGAAGAGATGGACAAGATCAGGGTCAAAAAGAAAAAACTCAAGAAGCAAATGAAGACTGCTCTGCCAGCTGAAAAAAACAAGGCTTGGAAAAACTCTGGGAAGACCTGAAAAGCAAAACACAGCGCCCTCAGCAAAGCGGAATCTGCGAGGAAGAGGAAAAGCAAAAGAAAAAGAGACACAAGAGCAGAGCGTTTCTTCAGAGACCCCTTCCAGTTTGCCAGAACTCTGTTCGAGCAGCCAAAATCTGGGACCCTAAGTGTGGACAAAGGAGTTCTTGAGCAGCATCTGAGAAAAACATACTCTGACTCACAGAGCAAAGCACCACTCGACATTCAAGGTCTGGTGTGGCCAACCAACCCTGAGGAACAGTTCAATGACAAGCCTCCAACGTTGGCGGAAATCAAGAAGGTGGTCGACAAAGCCAGAGCCAAATCATCACCAGGGCCAAACGGAATACCTTACCAGCTGTACAAGAAATGTCCCAAGGTGCTGGAGTGGCTCCACAGGCTGCTGCGATCAGCTTGGAGAAATCAGAAGATCAGCGGCCAGTGGATGACGGCAGATGGTGTGTACATCCCCAAAGAGCAAAACTCAAGTGACATCAGCCAGTTCAGGCCAATATCACTACTGAACGTCGAAGGGAAAATCTCTTCTCTGTCATGGCAGCAAGGCTGACCAAGTACCTCATGGAAAACAAGTACTTGGATGTGTCAGTCCAGAAAGGTGGCATTCCAGGCGTGGCTGGCTGTGTAGAACACGCCACAATGATCTGGGACGCAATCCAAAGAGCAAAAACAGAAAAAAGAGAGACCTGGACGTAGTGTGGCTCGACCTGGCAAACGCATATGGATCTGTACCCCATGAGATGATACAGTTGGCTCTTAAGATGTACCATGTGCCAAAGAACATCCGCGACATGCTCAAGAAGTACTTCAATGGCTTCTCAATGCGGTTCTCTACCAAGGAGTACACAACAGATTGGATCAACTTGGAAGTGGGCATTGCAATGGGCTGTGCAATTCCCCAATACTGTTCGTGTTGGCAATGGAAGTCATCTTGAAAGCAGCAACAAGCAACACAAGACAAACAGACCTTGGCGATGGATACAAGATGCCCCCTCTCAAGGCCTTCATGGATGACACTACAGTGATTTCATCCAGAGAAGACGAGACACGTCACGTGCTGGAGAGGCTGGACGACATAGTTGCCTCATCCAGAATGAAGTTCAAGCCAAAGAAATCACGGAGTCTCTCACTGAGGAAAGGAAAAGTGGCCGAATCTGTGGTCTTCAGTGTTGCCAACCAGACCATTCCAACAGTAACAGAAGAGCCAGTCAAGAGCCTTGGAAGATGGTATGATGATACGCTGAAAGACACACGAAGAGCAAAAGAAACCAAAACAGATGTCGGAAGAAGAAGGCTTGGAGACCATTGACCAGTGTGGGCTCCCTGGCAAATACAAGGTCTGGTGTCTGCAGTTCATGCTGATACCAAAGCTCCTATGGCCTCTGATGATATACGACATCTGCACCAGCATAGTGGAGGCAATGGAATCCAAAATCAACAAGTTCACAAGGAAATGGCTTGGTGTCCCACCCTGTCTGACTGACATAGCGCTATACTGTCGCCAAGCAAAGCTGAAACTTACCACTGAAATCCATCCTGGAGGAATATAAAGCAGGGAAGATCAGACTTCAAAGCATGCTGGAGGACTCAGGAGACAAGGTGGTTGAAGCAATCAAGCCCCAGCTGAAGACAGGCAGAAAATGGAAAGTTCAAGAGGCGATGGATTCTGCAAAAGAAAGTCTCAAGATCAGAGAAATAACAGGACACACACAGACCAACAGACAAGGACTGGGGGTGACCAAAACTGAATGGTGGTCAAAGGCCAAAGGAAAAGCCAAAAGAGACATGATGATTCAGGAGATGAGAAAAAAAAGAAGAAGACCAACAAAGACTCCAAAAAGCAGTCCAGCAGAGCCAGCAAGGGCAATGGACAAACGTGGGAGAATGCACTCCAAAGAAGTCTCACTTGGAATGACATTTGGCACATGGCCCCTCTCAGGATCAGCTTCATTCTCAGATCTGCATATGACCTTCTGCCTTCAAATGCAAACCTGGTGAAGTGGGGAAAAACAGACGATCCTTCATGCCCCCTTTGCCATGAAAAACAAACAGTGGAGCATGTCCTAAGCTCATGTAAAGTAGCCCTGGCTCAAGGAAGGTACACATGGAGGCACAACCAAGTGCTCAAAGAGATTGTACAAGTAGTCTGGGCTAGTACCAACACCACAAAAGGGAAAATCAGGACTCCAAAAGCACCCGCAACATTCTTCACGGCAGGAGGAGGCAGCGAATCATGGCCAAGAACAACAGTGCCACTCGGAACATGCAGGCAGAGTCTGCTGGACGGGGCAGATGACTGGGAGTGCACAGCAGACCTCCCAGAATGGAATAGTCACCCAGAGATTATCAGCAAGAGTGGCATGAGACCAGACATAGTATTACACTCTCAGTCAACCAAGCAGCTGATCATGATCGAGCTCACGGTGCCATATGAGAACAGAATGGAGGCAGCTCAGATCTACAAGACTGAAAAGTATGCTGATCTGGCAAACAGCCTGAGGAGAGAGAGGCTATCAGGTCAAGTCCTCACTGCAGAAATTGGAGCTAGGGGGTTTGTGGGAACGTCTGCATACAGCCTCATGAAACAGCTCTCAGTTGCAGGGAGGGAAAAAACCAAAGCCCTGAAAGCAATGGCAGAAGCGGCAGAGAGGTGTTTCAAGTTGGATCTGGTCAAGGAGGAACAAAAGTGAACTTCATAAGGCTTAACTTTCCTACAAATATCAGGTGTTCCTGTGGCTCAGTGGTTAGTGCGCGAGTCATTAAGTGGAAATGAGCATGTCCAGAAGGGCATGGGTTCGAATCCCAGTCATGGCTCATCCCAAGATGGGGGGAAAAAAAAAAAAAAAAAAAAAAAAAAAAAAGAGCAGCAGAGGGACATCCAGAGTCATGAACCGGGTGTGGCCCAACCCCCCTAGAGTGTCAGGAGACAGGGGGCCGAAACACTCGCTTGAAGGGGATGAGCCATTTACTCAGGGGGGGTGGGGGGGGGAATCTTCTTCAGAACTTTCTTCCGAATCGTTCATCATACCTGGAACCTCATCCCAGTCGAAATCTAGGTCACGCTAAGCTTCATTACCCAGCACTTTCACTAAGTCTTACGCCATAAATCCTACAAAACACAGTATCTCCGTCACTAAATCTCATTATAGAATGGCAGAAATCGAGGATAGCCATGTGAAAAAACAGCATTTCGACCTCAAAACTTAAAAAATTTGTAACTCGAGAACCACGACATGCATCGGCTCGCGTTTTTTTTTTGCAAACAGAAGTAAATGGCTACAGGAAGGAAGTCACGTTCTCGCAAGGCTTCTTTTTCTACAAGAAACATGGCAGTTCCAATTGTTGCCACGTGTTTCACCGGGCGCTGGCAGGCGCTCGGCCTTTTAGGCTGTGTGATTTCCGTTTGGGCGCTAGCAGGCGCGCGCTTGTCAAGAGAGTTGTGTTGAACATCACATGGCAGTAACATTAACCAAGACGCTATATGGAGACATTCCAAAAATAACCACAATGACAGAAAAAGACACAGATTCAGTGGACACTGCTTTAGAAGTAAAAAATGGCTAATGCAGAGACTTGTCCAGAGGGGGAACCCAGTCATGGAGACAGATGGAGAGGCCATCTGGGGATGGTCAGCAACACATCAAAAGAATCTTACCCACAGCAATAGGAAACAGAGATGGCTGGAGAAAGTGGATCATGGATGTCTGATAGAGGTCCCCAGACTGACTGACTGATAGAATGATACAACTTTCTGACATCATGGTTTGTGTCTGGTTTTAGAACAAGACCTCCCACTGAGTCAATTCTAGGAAGACACAATTTGGAAACTAGCAGTTAAAATAGTGCAATCCGACAAAAACCCAAGCATCAAGTGATATATCATTTATTTCTGGGATCAGGGGTTCTCATGACAAGGGCAACTAATTTGTACAATCTGGCAATCACCTTTGTGCAGCAACTTGACAACACATGCTGTAAGAGCAAGACATTATTTTGCCTTGAACAACGTTGACAAAACGACCATAGCTTACACTGGCAAACAATTTTACAAATTGTGATGCCAATGTTGTCTTCTAGCATACCCCAACCAGGTCAATGCTTCGCAAATGTCGCTGCCGATTTTGTTTTCCAATTAAAAAGAAAAAATTCTAACTCTGTCATCATCACAATTTTTTCATGGGGGAGGGGGTTCTCATGTTCACACTGCTGTGAAATCCATGACTTGGCAGAGAAGTGGAAGTGCTGGTGGAGGGCCTAGTGGGGAAGGGGGGGCGGGGGGGGGGGGGGGGGGGGGGGGGGGGGGGGGATGGGGGGCATCTGGTGTTTGGTGGATCAGGATGGGCAGACTTGGGGCCATCTAATGACCATGCTTCGGCCAGTGTGTAAACACATGTGTGATGTAACAGTTCCCTATCAATCTTGTTCACATTAAAAAAAAAAAAAAAAAATCACATGCCATCAGTATGCACTTATCTGAGCTTAGTTACACCGAAAACCGTCGGCAAGGTAAGTAACTCCGTAATTTGAACATGGTTACCCAATTAAAAAATTAATTTAAAAAGAGAGGAAAGGAAATAACGAAATGAAAATAATTTTAAAAATCCTACGAATATATGTTGCTATATCGTAAGTTTGAAGAATGTCACATGAGCCATTTACTCGGGGGGGAAAAAAAAAATCTCCTTCAGAACTTTCTTCCGAATTGTTGTTCATCATACCTGGAACATCATCCCAGTCGAAATCTAGGTCACTCTAAGCTTCATTACCCAGCACTTTCACTAAGTCTTATGCCGTAAATCCTACAAAACACAGTATCTCCATCACTAAATCTCATTATAGAACGGCAGAACTCAAGGTTAGCCACGGTGAAAAACGGCATTTCGACCTCAAAACTTTAAAAATTCGTAACTCGAGAACACGGCACGTATCGACTCGCGTTTTTTTTTGCAAAACGGAAGTAAATGGCTACAGGAAGAAGGAAGTCACGTTCTCGCTAGACTTCCTTTTCTACGAGAAACATGGCGGCGCCCATTGTTGCCACGTGTTTTACCGGGCGCTGGTGGGCGCTCAGTGTTTTGGCTGTGTGATTTCCGGCCGGGCACTAGCGGGCGCTCCATTGTCAAGAGGGTTAAGAGTTAAAACCAAGAGGCATCCACACACAGCAATTTTCTTATCTGCCACAAATGCAGTAAATACTAAATTACGCTCCAACGGACACGTTTGTCAACTATGGACCATCCCAACCCCACTACTTGACAGTGAAGAGAGGACCATCAGTCTCTTACCAAAGCCCATGTCATCGTCGGATTCCTCAGACTCCTCCTTCTTCTCTTCTTTCTTGGCCTCAGCTGAAGACAGAACACAACAAACAAATGTTGACAAATGCTGCAATCTAATCAAATTTACTCTGAGCTGGGCAACCCACACATCAAAATGTTGCCAATTCATTGCTGGTTGCTGTGACAATCGTAGTTAAAAACTTGTATGTGACAAGAATACATGTACTTAAATATCATAATGGCATGCATGGGGTACACCTGTTCCACGAACGCAGCAGGGTTTTCATTCTGGTGTATACCCCTCCCAAGGCCTACAGTAGCATAAGCATTCGCATATTCCCCTAACAAAGGATTCATGAACCGTCAATCAGGTAATTCTTCTACCCCCTACCCACCTGCAGGAGCACCAGCAGCGGCGTCACCTCCAGCAGGAGCAGCAGCTGGTGCGGCCCCAGCAGAGCTCCCACGTTGCTCACCAGCTCCTTGATGGAGATGCCCTCCAGGGCTTTTGGAAAACAGGCCTGCAACAACACACACAACATACTGTGAACACCCTCAGTCACTTTACACAGACACAGCCTCCATCACACTGAAGAGAGACCTGTATCAGCACATAGCATGTGAACAAATGCTTTTACTCCAATTTACATGGGACAGAGCGACAAACATGTTCAAACGAAGCCTGCTATATCACACACTAGCACAGCATATACCCTACATTGTATAAAACAGAAGTGGGTTTAAAACAACCCCCTGTAATGCATACTACGTATTGAATGTATATCACTACTACAGAGTAAATTCCGTACTGGAGACTCTCATTATATTGCAAACACACCTGCGTAAACAAGACAGTAATTAGTATGGATATTACAACACAGTCTATGGGAATGTGCATTATACTGAAAAAGACCTGCATTAAAGGCACTACAGTGTGAATTATGAATTATAGTTTGTGCCACTGGAGAAAATAACATAGCGAAGTGTGTATATATTTTTTTTTTTGAAAATCCAATAATAGCAAGTCAGTTATGAACAACAACAACAACAAAAAAAATCATTTCCCTGCCAGAATTGGAAGTCTGGAATAAAAGAGTTATTTCTTACTAATTTTTAGATGAATGGTGTGAAAACAAAACAAAAGGATGTGGTCATACGAAATCTGACAGTGGTATTCCTTTCACTAGAAAGTAGAATATCTTTCTGTTTTAATGGAAATAGGTAGTTTGCTAGGCTTCCCATGATTCTTGCACATACGGAATCCCAGGATCCCAAACATTGCAATTCTAAAGTGTCCTGGGACTTCTTGGTCAAAATATCAAAGGGCCCCTCACAGTCTCACTGTTATTTTGAATGTTTACCACAGTTGTCAACTTTCCACTAGTACTACTGTTTATTTTCCCTGTCTTTTCAGCTTCAACCAAAAAGTATCCAGGACACATGGATTCCACAAAGGAAAAGAATATTCCTCTTCCATCCTTAAAAAAAAAAAAAAAAAAAGTGCCCCTCAAATTTCAGCTGCCCAATTTCTCCCCACATGTTTCTTCGCTTTTTACATGCTCTGGCAACGCCCATGCACCACCTGTATTGTACTCTGCTTCAACATGAGAGCCACAAAGGCAACAGAAAGCCTTCCCAGCTTCATCCAGCCTGTAACGTCACAAGTTGATTAGTAAATGATCCACCCACAACCAGGGCATTTGTCTATGCCATCTTCATCTCTTTCACACAATGTACAACACAGCATGTATCAAGAATTATTCATTAAAGGCATTTCACAAAGTACAACACAGTCTACATTGAGAATTATTCATTCAAGGCATTTAAAAGAAATGAAAGTAAAAAATATGAATTAGCAAGAAACTAATTTCATTCTGGCTAAGATGGCGCTAAAACCAAAAATAAAAGTTTTTTTCACCCTTAAAAAAAGACAAAAAAACAAAAAAGCAAACAAAACAGCTGGACTTGAATTTCCAAATAAAGTGCAACCATTTATAAAATCTGTACTTCTGAAAGTCATGAAGGGTAAGATCTAAAGTACGCAAGCAGATCTAGGCAAAATCCTGGTTTCGAGTCCCTAGTGTCATTTGTCATTATTGGTAGGCACTGTCACAGACAAAAAAAAGCTTTCTTGGTCAAAGTGGGAAAATTGGCTTAAAATCAGTGAATAATGCATTTCCTGAAGCTTCGACTTGATCTTCAAGTTGGCGTCACATCACTAGGTTCAAAACATCCAGCCTTCCGACATTCAAGCCAGGGAATAAATTTTAGCCAGTCTGTGTTCAACCTACACGCTTTCTTTGAAAGAGCTGATGAAGATGAAACTTTGCTAAGACCAATTCTTTTGATGCCTTTTGCATCCATGTTGTGCACAAAAAAGAACAGAGATTGTGTTCCACAACAAAACTGCCCTCTGCAGTTATGGCCTTGTTGGCCATTGGGTTCTTGATACATAACTTATGCAACAATCTTGCAGGCACACCTTTGTGTAAGTCACACAAGTTTGCTGTCTCCTTTACTTGCGAAACAGAGACACAAAATTCTGAAAAGTACATGATGATCGAACAGACATGATATGGGATGCTTGTAAGCAGTAATGTGATGTGTCCTTGGACCAGCTTGTTGCCACCTAAATGTGGCTTGGAACCCTCCTCTGAAAATTTTGAATGATGTTTTTACATTTTAAAGTGTACCGGATGCAGAGATGCTTTCACTGGAAAAACCTGACTTGACAGTTCTCGATTCATGAACAACCAACTGAATCTGTTCATGTTCCTAACACACACACACACACGACCTATTTGTTACCATTTAATCGTGTCCTGGAACCTCCTGTGAAAATTTTGAATATATTTTTCCATTCCAACGCACACAGGATGCAGGGATGCTTTAACTGGAAAAAAACCTGACTGACAGTTATCAATTCATGAACAGCCAACTGAATCTGCTCATGTTCCTAACACACACACACACTTCATAAAAATGACGTTTGTGCACAATCTATCTGTGAGAAATGAAGTTTTTTACCATTAGTTGCAGAAAAAGTTTCAGGTCAGCATGGAAGCTAGATCCAGCTATCATTAATGCTGAACATTTTCAAAAGCTTAACATTAATTTGTAAGGTATGCCATCTTGAAGAAAAAAAAAAAAAAAAAGGAAAAAAGAATTACTGTGGTGGGGAGAAGGGGAAGGTGCAATAGACAATGGGGGAAAAACTAACAAATGAACAAACACACAGTGCTCTAGAGTACACATTTCACACACCACAAAAATAACCTATCTGCTCGGTTTTTCAACAAATCTTCACAGTATCTCTTGCAATAAATCAGTCGGGGTGGCAATCCAAATTTTCAAGCTGCAGAAAGAGGGAGATCAGCTGGGGGGAAACCCATAGACTGAAGTGAGGAAATTGGCTGAACACAGGACAATGGGCTTTCCTACTTCATACTTGGCCCGAAACATTTTTTGCTAATTCACCATGTACTATGCCTGGCATCACAATCACTTCACTGTGTGCAATTCATTACAATCACTCTAGGTCTTACAGCTACGTACAACAGTGCCAGAAGTGCTAGTTGAAATTGAAGCAAACTTACTTGGCCAGTAGGGTTCGACACTGACGCCTGCAGCCTTCAAGATGGTATTCAGCTTGTCTGCCTGTGAGGGGAAAGTCAACTGCATTAGACTCGATCATCATAGTAGTCATTTCATATGAGTCTGTATTACATGTAATCTGTAAACAGCATTCTGCTCAGTGAGTGACAGATATACAGTTATAAGTAACAGATGAACACATGCTTTTGAGTTCAGCAAGCTTCCCTCAGGCCTGGCATTATGACTCTTGTGATGTAAATATTTCCCCCGTTTACAGAATTACACTTCTGTTCCAGTTCAGCCCTATTGCCACCACATGTATCATTGGACTGTAAATGATAAGAGTTAAATAGATAATCCCCTTTTTTCTGGGAGGTGGGGAAGGACAGCGGAAGGGAGAACTGGAAGAGTTTACAAAGATATTCTAGGCCTTACGCAGGTCACTGCATTCACCATATATGCACAACTGAAGTGATCTCTTGTCTCCACTTTCAAAGTGTATTGATCCGCATATATTAGCAAAGTCTGACCTAAATTTTGTTATCTTAAAAGAATGAAATTTGTTTGTAAAATTACTCTGCAAGCTGACTGCTCTTCCCTATATATCACATCAGAGCAGGCTGCTGAATCTAACAATCAGTGCAGGTTGCTGAATTTATTAACTGTCACAGAATCAAGAGCTGAGTGCTGAATTTAAATTAATAGTCACAGAAGGTTGCTGGATTAAACCATCAGAGTAGCTTGCTGAATTGCCCAATTCCGAATGTAACAGAGTAGGCTGTTGAATTTAACACAAATAGTGTGTGTCAGGTGGAGTGATGAAATTTCTGATGTGTGTTAAGAAAATGTATTTTGATGTGAAGATTTTCTTCTTTTTATGAAAAAAAAAAGACTTAAGAGTTGACTTCACAGTAGAGACGGCGTTGATACGGTCCTTCGCGGTCGTCTAAGCTCTCTCTCCCCTCTCTCACACCTATGTTATTATGGGCTGAAAGTACGTTATTTCTCTCTAGGCAGTTCATGTGAGCGTTGATGACTTGCTACAAATCTTGCATGGGATAATAAGGACAAAACAACACTTTGGTAACACTGGAAAAAGCCCTTTTTTTCCCCCTGCGCTTTTAAAATGGAGTAAACTGTAAACGGTCCACGGACTTTACTTTGCCGTATCCGTTCAAATTTCCGACAAAATTGCCTCTCTTAAGATGCGCCTGTATGTTTTATACCGTGCGTTTTTCTGCTGACCAGTATATCTGCAATCACACTACCACAATGAAACGGCGAATCTTCATGAAAACATTCAATTCTGATACAGCCATCACATATGCTCTAACATCGTTGCAGTACGTACACCCATTCAAATCACAAAACATCTTACCGTGACAGTCACTTGATCATCAGCCAGGATAAGAGCTGCATAAACACATGCAAGTTCATCTTTGGATGCCATTATATTTGTTTTGCGGTCTTCACAAGTCGCCAAACGGCCTTAGCTAAAACAGAACAAGCGAATGCAAAACAGCCAACGTGTGTCGATCTGGTTCACGGAAAGGAAGGAAGTGGATTGAAAATCGTTTTAGTATATCCTGATTTTGCAACATATCCTTGTTTTAATAAAAATCAGCTTTTATCCAATATCGCAATCAGAAGGCATTTTAATATGTTTGTTGATTTGTAAGACGCACAAAACTATTATAAATAATATATTATACAAAAATTGCAACTTCCATCAAGTGTGCTTAGGATGACACGTGACTGCTTTCGTCTGCAATGGCTCGAAGCATGAAATATGTCGTCTGCTTTGCTGCAGTGACTCTGGTTGTGTCATTTCCCAGTGACAATGTTAAGTTATATGAAAAAAATGAGTTTTGATTTGGCTGTTGTTAAACGCAACCTGTTTGTACTATTTTGCAACTCCACGTGAGTATATTTATACTGTTTTAGCATTACAAAATAAAAAACACTGACTGACACTTGCTTGACTCGCTGCGTTCAGTTATGTAGTGACGCACGGTTTCTGCGCTCATAGGCGAGCTCAACGGAGGTGCAACCTCGTGTGAGAAGTGTTCACTGACTCTCAGGTAAACAAGCAGGCAAACTCCAGCAGTTCGACACGGGAGCTTGAAGAGTGAGGTCCTGCTCATTTGGTAGCTTAGGCAGTGCGACACCAGGCCTTGCACTAGCTAAGTAGTTAGCTAGGGAGTTTGACACTTGGGCCTGAAGGGAGCGGACCGGCTAGGACTAACTTGTTAGTTCAGTCGTTAGGTCATGCTGACAGTAACACTAGTGACAGACCAGTGTTAGGGCCTCAGTTAACAGGAGACAGTTTTGCCCTAGCACTGCGACAGTACAGCCGTAGACGGTTACAACGGCTAGGACGGTTCTGACAGTACCGCTGCTGGGCCCGGAGGTGGACACTGACAAAGAAAGACAGTGCATCAGCTGCTGACCCTCTGACATGGGCGAACGGCCTGGACAGTGTGTGTCGCAGACTGGCCTAGAAGACAGTGACTAGACCAGACCTACTTGGTAGCTCATGCCAGTGAAGGGCTTGGGAAAGAATCCTGACGAAGCCCCCAAGCCAGAGTCTGGACTGACCAGGTAAGGTAGAGTGTGTGTGTGTGTGAGTGCAGAAGTGCTGAGTATATAAACGAACTTTCTCTTGAGTGTAGGGAAAACACTTCATTGGTGTCAGAAGTGGGATATACTTAGCACTTTCAGTTGGTACAACCCTTGCTGTAAGTTAACAACAAACAGAAGTTGTTAATAGTGTGTTGGGTGTTGGTTGTGTTGTACACAGACCAGGTACTAATTGTGTACTCCACACTAGCACTTTCCAGCTGCTCCATTAGAAAAAGGGGGAAAGATTTATTCAGTAGACCATAGGGCTGAATGTAACACAGCCTCTGGATTGAGCAGTGCAGCTTGTGTGTTCAGGGAAAAAAAAAAGGGTATTACATTGTCCATGATGATGTCCATTCCTTGTGGCAAACCCAGTGACGACCTGCTCGAACTGATTGATTTCGGAACGCAGCAGCAGGGGGCCATGGGAGATTTAATAGAGCCCCAAAATGGCCGCCGCATTGGGGGAAGAAGAAAAAAAAAAAAGAGTACTCCCTTACCTGCATGGGATGGGCAGCAGTCCATGGATGATTGCTGGTCCTCTCTTCACTCGGAGGCAAGCAAAAGCTCAAGTTGCTGAACCCAGTGATGATACAGTTCCCTGCTCACCGAGCTGCCACCAGTTCCAGCTCATCCACCAAATTTTGTGGACAACCTGGCTGAGTTGGAGTGGGGCTCTCCCTGGGTCTGCTGAAAAATTGGAACCCCATCCCTCCAGAATGGTGAGAAAGCAATCACCAGGAAGGAGTGAGTCTTTTAGACTTAATTACTCAGATCGAGGACATGGGCAGTCGCGGAGGTTTACGTCTTCGTCAAGGTCAGCAGCCTCTAGCAGACAGCGTTGCCACAGATTTGGGTCAGTCTCTCTGACATGGGAGCACAAGCAGAGTCTGAAGCAGTCAAATCCTGAAGCAAGATCACAGGGACGACAGCACAGACACCATGGAGGGGACTTTAGACCAACAGATTCCGGGCACTTTTCCCCATACTCAAGTAGGTCTAGGTCGCCAGCACCGACTGATCACAGGTGTCGAGATTTTGCTGGGAGATCATGACCAAGATCATAGAGATGGGGAGGGGCGCCTGTATAGTGGCAGGAGGCATGACGGACGAACATGGGCCCCGTTGAGCTCTCCCCTGCCCTCGAGAGTAACTGGAGCAGGAACCAAAGGTCTAGGTCACACAGGAACAGATTTTACTGCCATGACCACCACGACTGCACTGAGAGTGAGTCGGAATTGTATTCTGACCCCTCAGACAGCAGCAGGGAAAACAGTCCTGTTAGGCATTCTGGGACCAAGAGGGAAATCCCCGGAAATTGCCCCCAAATCTACAGTATGACGGGAACACAAACTGGCTGTCATTCAAGTACAGGTTTGACACAGCTATAGAACAGCCCTCAACTGGTCTGAAATGAGAGTCGGGATTACCTGGGATGGTGTTTGGAAGGAAAAGCCCTAGACTTCTTCACCATAGCCACCAAGATGGGCAGACAGTGCTCATATCACCAAATGATGAGGAAGTTAGAAGCACGCTTCGGGGCCAGAGAGCTGACTGAAACAGCCAAGCTCAAGTTCCAACAAGCCAGCCAAAACCCAGGGGAATCCTGTGAGGACTGGGCAGACAGGGTCACAGTGCTTGCTGTTTCAGCCTTCAGAGACCTGCCAGAAAGATATGTACAGGGCGAGGCGATCAGCAAATTTTGCACTGGGTAATCAAGACAAGGAGGCAGGAAAATATGCCTATCTGGAGAGACCCAGAACCATGGAAGAAGCCGCCCATAAGGTAAAGTGGTACCAGCACGTCTCCCTGGTCATGGATGAGGCACCAAGGAAAGTTCAGGAGGAGCCACAGGTCAGTTCTGGTTTTTTTCCAAGCAGGATCTGGACAGTTTTAAGCAGATCGTGGAAAAGCTGACCGCTCGTCTGCAGCTTCTAGCTAAAGAAAGTGGAAAGCAAGCTCCTGACAGCCCGGATTCCAACATCAAGTGCTTTTACTGCAAACAGGTTGGCACCGGAAAAAGGATTGCAGGCGTTACCAGAAGTGGCTGCAGAAGAACCAGTCTAGCAAAGGAGAGGGAAGGAAGGAAAATGACACCATCTCTTCAGTCAAGTCGCCAGTTCCTTCGCGCTCTGTCAATGCGGTAAGGACCATATCCCATGGCAGGATTTCCAAGGTGCAACCTTCGGTACGATCCAAGGTGGGAGCTACCGGCAATACTCAGCCGCATGTGCCTAGTGCTTCACCGCTGAAAGTATCCAACCAGCCCCAGGCAGTCAGCACCCCTTGCAAGAATTTGAAGGAATCGCCTCAAGCAGGGCCTGAGGTTATTCGAATTGCTAGGGTTAGGGCCGGTTCTAAGGTGAAGTGACCATGAGGGAGGAACAGGTCAGGATGCCAGAGTCAGGATTCAAGTACAGCTGGCAAATCAAGTTGCACTGGAAAAGTGTCAGCCAGGGATACTCAGGACAGTAGGGGTATTGGGCAGTCTAGCCAGCGTCAGGAGGGTCCCAAGACAGGCCTTATAGGATCAAGTGACAGGGACAGGGAATCTACTGACAAAGGGCCCACAAAAGGGAAAAGACATACAGGACTCAAGCCCTACTGCTGAGATCCAGGATGCCAGAACTTCTCCCAAGGACATGTCTGTACATCGCCACAGATCCCAGGAAGGCAAAGGAGGCCGGTTCCCACATGCCAGGAAACCCAAAAGAGGGGCAAGAATTGTTTGATTCCCGGCTGTGGGGAGGCTAACAAGTATCCAAAAGCTCATGCCTTCATTCACCATCTGCCTGGCATATTTGATGAAAGGCTGCCACCTTCATCAAAGGTTGTTTTGCAGGGTCGGACACAGGCACTTGAGCAGGCAATGGCATGGCTACTGGGGCCATGTGGAAACTGGGAAAAGCTGGTGGACTTCATCAGCAGGCGGCACTGCACCAGCTTGGGCAATACAGTCAGTCTTCACCACTGCCAGAAGGAGGCCATGAAGGCTTTTAGCCAGCATGTGGGAGAGCCAGTTCCAGAAACATTTAATCTGAAGTCTGTGCCGGCTCTCTCATTCACTGGAAGGCACTATTGGTGTTGACGGCTAGTATGAGCCCAGAGAGGCAGAGCTGCTGGCATAGGAAGTTCCCAGCACCAGTGGACATGGAATCCCCTGAGCCTTCTGCTTGCTGTTAGGGTGCCTGAGAGAGAGACTGTGATGGTATGCTGAGGGGCATGCAAGGCATTGTGGCAGGCCGTGGATTGGTTTGTCGCCTCGCCGGACAGCTGGAGGTGATTGGTCCGGTTCACCCGAATGCAGCGTCTTCTGTCCGCCCTGGGTGACATACACATCCGGGATGGGCAGAGGGAAGCGATGGCCACTTTTTGCCAGTATATCGGAGGGGCTGGTTCAGTGTAGCTTCCGGAAATGCCTGGCTGAGGCGGCAGCCATCCTGGTTCATTGAAAGGTCATGCTGCTTCTGGTGGCGTGGATGGACCCACAGGGAAAAAACTGGGGGGAACACTATCCAGCGCTGGAGGCCTTGGAGCCTGCCCAGGCAGTGATACCTTAGGCATCTGCTGACCCTCCGAAGTGGCTGAAGTAGTGGAGCCTTACCGGACGAGGGCAATGGATCAGTTTCCATGGGCCCGTTGGCACACAGTGCTTTCCACGTCTCCGGCTGCTAAACAGGAAGCACTGTCAAAGGACCTGCAAATCAAAACTAATCAGACATGGGCTCAAGCGAGGTGAAGAGCTCCCTTCCTCACTGCAACCCCCTGGACGAAAAGCTTTCATCATAAAGTTGGGGGGAGTGTAGTGACGCACGGTTTCTGCGCTCATAGGCGAGCTCAATGGAAGTGCACCTCGTGTGAGAAGTGTTCACTGACTCTCAGGTAAACAAGCAGACAAACTCCGGCAGTACAACACGGGAGCTTGAAGAGTGAGGTCCTGCTAATTTGGTAGCTTAGGCAGTGCGACACCAGGCCTTGCACTAGCTAACTTGTAGTTAGCTAGGGAGTTTGACACTCCAGGCCAGAGCTCAGCGGACCAGCTAGGACTAACTTGTAGTTAGTTCAGTGTTAGGTCATGCTGACAGTAACACTAGTGACAGACCAGTGTTAGGGCCTCCAGTTAACAGGAGACAGTTTTGCCCTAGCACTGCGACAGTACAGCCGTAGACGGTTACAACGGCTAGGATGGTTCTAACAGTACCGCTGCTGGGCCCGGAGGTGGACACTGACAGAAAAACAGTGCATCAGCTGCTGACCCTCTGACGCGGGCGAACGGCCTGGACAGAGTGTGTCGCAGACTGGCCTAGAAGACAGTGACTAGACTAGACCTTACTTGGTAGCTCATGCCAGTGAAGGGCTTGGGAAAGAATCCTGACAAAGCCCCCAAGCCAGAGTCTGGACTGACCACCAGGTAAGGTAGAGTGTGTGTGTGTGAGTGCAGAAGTGCTGAGTATATAAACGAACTTCTCTTGAGTGTAGGGAAAACACTTCAGTTATGCCGACTGATCAAGGTACAACCACTATACAAATCATTTTGAGCAAAAAGCACCGTCTCACTCAGTAGCAGTGTGAAGGCTTCTGATTTCTGGTTTATTGCACTGTTCAGTCTCGGGCTTTCGATTTGAAACGTTTCTTCCAAGTTCACAACTTATTTTGCTTCTAGGGCAGGCAAACAGAAAGCGGACTGCATTGAAACTGAAGTCAGAAACGATGTAAAATATGGGAAGAAAACTACTTAGGATGTTTACGCCATTGAACTAGGATCTACCACCACTTTAAAGTTAATCAAATAATGTGTTGGAGGAGAGCACTTGTCAGTTCAGTTCAGTTCAGTTCACTTGGGACTTCAGATAGCCTCACAGCTTTTAGTGTCCTAATCATCTTATTTATGTAATAAACAGTGGTTGCATAATGCATGCATATGCTCAGGATTTATTTTACTCTATTCTGTCAATGAAATTGAAATTTTAACACATTTAACTTTGTGTAAGTATCCAGAAGGTTTTTAAAGATATTCAAATCTTTTGCTTTTTTAATCCGTCAGTCGTCAGTAGATTCGATCAGCTGAGGCATCACCGTCCCACTCCCAGACCCTCTTCAAGTTGCTGCTCACTTAACAGAAAGGGGGAGGGGGGGGGTGGTGTAATGGTGAGAAGGGCGACAAGAGTAAAACAGAGAAAGATAGACCAGCTTGACATTCTGTTGCCTGCAAGCTGCAATAAAACATCATCTGCCACCACCTCAATGGACACCTTCTCTGTATCTGTAGCTGTAGGGCTATGTTGCTTTGCCACTTATGGCATAGACGCAATGGTGGGGGGAGTGCGCAGCCTAGCACTGGTGGCTTGCTGAGAGCCGTGCCTTGAAGCTTTCGACTGTTGTTGTTATCACCGTCACCTCGTCCAGGTGGTTCCAGTCACGAACAGTGTTTATTTGTAAAGGAGTTTCTGAACTGCTCAGTCTGAGCTTTGTTGACTTGGAAGGATCTTGAATTATTCCTGACCTTGAGATGCACAACGTTCTTTTCGACGAGAATCATGGCTTCAGATCTAGATAGATATTCCTGTTAGGCTCAGCTGGTTTTTAACATACAGGATCTTCTTCTTTTTCTTCTTCTTCTCCTTCCACTCAGACAGGAACCGTGGAGGCACTGATGTGGGAAGTCTCCTTTGGAGGAGCCAAAAGCATTATCAAGGAGAAGCAGAAAAGATGGGTTGAGCAGCATCCAGACCTCAACAAGATGGATGCATACTATCTGCTGCCCAGACCAGACCAAGTGGGCATTGTGAGACTGAAGACAGGGCACTCCAGACATAAGCATCACATGTTCACAAATTTCCACATGAGCGAGTCGTAAGGGTGCCCATGGGGTGCAGTGCCGATGACTGTGGAACATTTCTTGCAAGACTGACCCACACATAAAATGCAAAGATTTGTTAGCCTGCCAACACATTGATGAGGGACAAGCTTCATGGGTTTCTGGAGGGCCTCCGCCGTACGGCAGCAGAATGTTCAAGTCCAAAGATGCGGGATTCCAGACTGAGATTGTGAATTTTGACCAGCAAGGCATCCAGTGCAGCTCATAGAAAATTCCTGAACAAACTGTGGCTCCTTGGGATCTGGGGAGCAGTCCATGAGTAGATTGTCTGTTTTACAGACCTGATAAAGCTGATATTAAACAAGAAAAGTATAATTATCAATTGCTTCATCTCTTGATTTATCTGTTCATGAAATCTGAATATATCAGCTGTAAACTTACAACTGAAGACAGGAAAAGGTTTGGACTTGCCTTCGAGGAATACCTTTGTAGAAGAGAATGTGATCAACAAGAGATAAGAGATGTGTTTTATCCTGTTACGCAATGCCCAGAATGTACAGATTTAAGAGTAAAACTAATTTCTGGAAAATATGTGTGAGTCAAAGGAGTTTTTGACTTTTTTTTTTTGCAGATTGTTTTTGATGGTAAGGCAACATGACTGAAATCAAGTGAATTTGTAAATTTATGTAAAGTAGTTCAGCCAGGTCAGTTTCCCTATTCAGTCTCTGTCATTCTATCTTTTTTTTTTTAATCTTTAGGGCATTGTGGTTACAACAAACT